>CANNZV010001791.1:0-128899 GCA_947561585.1 Caprella mutica | reverse complement strand
CAGCAAAGCGATCTATCTTCAGTAAGAGATCTATCTACAGCAAAGAATCTGTCTACACCAAAGGATTTTTTACAGCACAGGATCTATCAACAGCAGAGGATCAATCTTTAGCAAAAGATATATTTACAACAAAAGTTCTATCTACAGCAAAAAATCTATCTACAGCAAAGGATTTATCTACAGGAAAGGATCTATCTACAGCAAAGGATCTATTTACAGTAAAGGAGCTATCTAGCAGCAAAAGATCTATAACCAATAAGGGATCTATCTACAGCAAATGATCTATCTACAGCAAAGTGTTCTATCTACAGTAAGGGATCTATCTTCAGCAAAGAATCTATCTACACCAAAGGATCTTTTTACAGCAAAAGATCTGTCATCAGCAAAGGATCTATCTACAGTAAGGGATCTATTTACAGCAGAAGATTTTTCTACAGCAGAGGATCTTTCTACAGCAAAGGATCTATCTACAGCAAAGAATCTATTTACAGTATGAGATCTATCAACAGCAAAGGTTTTATCTACAGTAAAGGTTCTATCTACAGAAAAGGTTCTATCCACAGAGAAGGATCTATCTACAGCGAAGGATCTATCTACAACAAAGGATCTATCTACAGCAAATGATCTATCTACGGCAAGGGATCTATCTACGGCACAGGATTTATTTATTTATTTACAGCAAAGGATCTATCTACAGAAAAGGATCTATCTACAGAAAAAGGATCTATCTACAGCGAAGGATTTATCTACAACAAAGGATCTATCTACAGCAAATGATCTATCTACTACAAGGATCTATCTACAGCAAATGTTCTATCTACAACTAAGAATCTATGTACAGCAAAGAATCTATCAGCAGCAAAGAAACTATCTTCAGCAAAGAATTTATCTACAGCAAAGGATCTATCTACAGCAAAGGATCTATCTACAGCAAAGGATCTATCTACAGCAAAGGATCTATCTACAGTCAATGATTTATCTACTGCAAAGGATCTCTATACAGCATAGAATCAATCTAAAGTTAAGAATCTATCTTAAGCAAAGGATCTATCTACAGCAAAGGATCTATCTAAAGCCAATGATCTATCTACAACAAAAAATCTATTTACAACAGCAGAACTTTATACAGCAAAGGATCTTTCTACAGCGAAAGATCTGTCAACAGCAAAGGATCTATCAACAGCAATGGATCTATTTACAGCAGGAGATCTTTCTACAGCAGAGGATTTTTCTACAGCAAAGGATCAATCTTCAGTATGAGATCTATCTACAGCAACGGTTTTATATACAGCAAAGGATCTATCTACAGTCAAGGATTTATGTACTGCATAGGATCTCTCTACAGCAAAGGATCAATCTACAGTTAAGGATCTATCTTAAGCAAAGGATCTATCTACAGCAAAATATCTATCTAAAGCCAATGATCTATCCACAACAAAGGATTTATTTACAACAGCAGAACTTTATACCCTAATATATCTATCCACAGCAAAGGATCTATCTACAACAAAGTGATCTATCTTCAGTAAGAGATCTATCTACAGCAAAGAATCTGTCCACGCCAAAGGATTTTTTACAGCGCAGGATCTATCAACAGCAGAGGATCAATTTTTAGCAAAAGATATATTTACAACAAAAGTTCTATCTACAGCAAAAAATCTATCTACAGCAAAGGATTTATCCACAGGAAAGGATCTATCTACAGCAAAGGATCTATTTACAGTAAAGGAGCTATCTACAGCAAAAGATCTATCAACAATAAGGGATCTACCTACAGCAAATGATCTATCTAAAGCAAGGTGTTCTATCTACAGTAAGGGATCTATCTACAGCAAAGAATCTATCTACACCAAAGGATCTTTCTACAGCGAAAGATCAGTCAACAGCAAAGGATCTATCTACAGCAAAGGATCTATTTACAGCAGAAGATCTTTCTACAGCAGAGGATCTTTCTACAGCAAAGGATCTATCTACAGCAAAGAATCTATTTACAGTATGGGATCTATCAACAGCAAAGGTTTTATCTACAGTAAAGGATTTATCTACAGAAAAGGATCTATCTACAGAAAAGGATCTATCTACAGCAAAGGATCTATCTACAGCAAAGGATCTATCTAAAGCCAATGATCTATCTACAAAAAAGGATCTATTTACAACAGCAGAACTTTATACAGCATAGGATCTGTCTACAGCAAAGGATCTATCTACAGCAAAGTGATCTATTTTCAGTAAGGGATCTATCTACAGAAAAGAATCTGTCTACACCAAAAGATCTTTCTACAGCGCAGGATCTGTCAACAGCAAAGGATCAATCTATAGCAAAAGATCTATTTACAACAAAAGTTCTATCTACAGCAAAGAATCTATCTACAGCAAAGGTTCAATCAACAATAAGGGATCTATCTGCAGCAAAGGATCTATCTACAGCAAAGGATCTATCTTCAGCAAAGGATCTATCTACAGCAAAGTGATCTATCTACAGTAAGGGATCTATCTACAGCAAATGATCTATCTAGAGCAAGGTGATCTATCTACAGTATGGATCTATCTACAGCAAAGAATCCATCTACACCAAAGGATCTTTCTACAGCGAAAGATCTGTCAACAGCAAAGGATCTATCTACAGCAATGGATCTATTTACATCAGGAGATCTTTCTACAGCAGAGGATTTTTCTACAGCAAAGGATCTATCTACAGCAAAGGATCTATCTACAGCAAAGGATCTATTTACAGGAAAGGATCTATCTTCAGCAAAGGATCTATTTACAGTAAAGGAGCTATCTACAGAAAATGATCTATCAACAATGAGGGATCTATCTGCAGCAAAGGATCTATCTACACCAAGGAGCTATTTACAGCAAAGGATCTATCAACAATGAGGGATCTATCTGCAGCAAAGGATCTATCTACAGCAAAGGATCTATCTTCAGCAAAGGATCTTTATACAGCAAAAGATCTATCAACAATGAGGGATCTATCTGCAGCAAAGGATCTATCTACAGCAAAGTATCTATCTTCAGAAAGGGATCTATATACAGCACAGGATCTATGTACAGTAATGGATCTATCTTCTGCATAGGATACATCTACTGCAAAGAATCTATCTACAGCAAAGAATCTATCTTCAGCAAAGAATCTATCTACAGCAAAGGATCTATCTACAGCAAAGGATCTATCTACAGAGAAGGATCTATCTACAGCAAAGGATCTATCAACAGTCAAGGATTTATCTACTGCATAGGATCTCTCTACAGCAAAGGATCAATCTACAGTTAAGGATCTATCTTAAGCAAAGGATCTATCTACAGCAAAATATCTATCTAAAGCCAATGATCTATCTACAACAAAGGATCTATTTACAACAGCAGAACTTTATACACTAATGGATCTATCTACAGCAAAGGATCTATCTACAGCAAAGTGATCTATCTTCAGTAAGAGATCTATCTACAGCAAAGAATCTGTCTACACCAAATGATTTTTTACAGCTGAGGAGCAATCTTCAGCGAAAGATATATTTACAACAAAAGTTCTATCTACAGCAAAAAATCTATATACAGCAAAGGATTTATCTACAGGAAAGGATCTATCTACAGCAAAGGATCTATTTAAAGTAAAGGATCTATCTACAGCAAAAGATCTATCAACAATAAGGGATCCATCTACAGCAAATGATCTATCTACAGCAAAGTGTTCTATCTACAGTAAGGGATCTATCTTCAGCAAAGAATCTATCTACACCAAAGGATCTTTCTACAGCAAAAAATCTGTCAACAGCAAAGGATCTATCTACAGCAAGGGATCTATTTACAGCAGAAGATCTTTCTACAGCAGAGGATCTTTCTACAGCAAAGGATCTATCTAAAGCAAAGAATCTATTCACAGTATGGGATCTATCAACAGCAAAGGTTTTATCTACAGTAAAGGATCTATCTACAGAAAAGGATCTATCTACAGAAAAGGATCTATCTACAGCGAAGGATCTATCTACAACAAAGGATCTATCTACAGCAAATGATCTATCTACGGCAAGGGATCTATCTACGGCACAGGATTTATTTATTAATTTACAGCAAAGGATCTATCTACAGAAAAGGATCTATCTACAGAAAAGGATCTATCTACAGCGAAGGATCTATCTACAACAAAGGATCTATCTACAGCAAATGATCTATCTACTACAAGGATCTATCCACAGCAAATGTTCTAACTACAACTAAGAATCTATGTACAGCAAAGAATCTATCAGCAGTAAAGAATCTATCTACAGCATAGGATCTATCTACAGCAAAGGATCTATATACAGCAAAGGATCTATCTACAGCAAAGGATCTATCTACAGTAAAGGATCTATCAACAGCAAAGTATCTATCTACAGCAAACGATTTATCTTCAGCAAATGATCTATCTACAGATAAGGCTCCATCCACAGCAAAGGATCTATCTACAGTAAAGGATCTATCTACTGAAAAGGATCTATCTACAGCAAAGGATCTATCTACAGCAAAGGACCTATCTACAGTAAAGGATCTATCTACAGAAAAGGATCTATTTACAGTAAAGGAGCTATCTACAGCAAAAGATCTATCAAGAATGAGGGATCTATCTGCAGCAAAGGATCTATCTACAGCAAAGGATCTATCTGCAGCAAAGGATCTATCTACAGCAAAGGATCTATCTTAAGCAAAGGATCTTTATACAGCTTAGGATCTATGTACAGTAATGGATCTATCTACTCCATAGGATACATCTGCTGCAAAGAATCTATCTAAAGCAAAGAAACTATCTTCAGCAAAGAATCTATCTACAGCAAAGGATCTGTCTACAGCAAAGGATCTATCTACAGCAAAGGATCTATCTACAGCAAAGGATCTATCTACAGTCAAGGATTTATCTACTGCAAAGGATCTCTCTACAGCATAGGATCAATCTAAAGTTAAGGATCTATCTTAAGCAAAGGATCTATCTACAGCAAAGGATCTATCTAAAGCCAATGATCTATCTACAACTAAAAATCTATTTACAACAGCAGAACTTTATACAGCAAAGGATTTATCTACAGCGAAGGATCTATTTACAGCAAACGATTTATCTTCAGCAAATGATCTATCTACAGATAAGGCTCCATCAACAGCAAAGGATCTATCTACAGTAAAGGATCTATCTACTGAAAAGGATCTATCTACAGCAAAGGATCTATCTACAGCAAAGGACCTATCTACAGTAAAGGATCTATCTACATCATATGATCAATCCATAGCAAGGGATCTATCTACAGCAAAGGATCTATTTACAGTGAAGGAGCTATCTACAGCAAAAGATCTATCAACAATGAGGGATCTATCTGCAGCAAAGTATCTATCAACAGCAAAAGATCTATCTTCAGCAAAGGATCTTTATACAGCATAAGATCTATGTACAGTAATGGATCTATCTACTGCTTAGGATACATCTGCTGCAAAGATTCTATCTACAGCAAAGAAACTATCTTCAGCAAAGAATTTATCTACAGCAAAGGATCTATCTACAACAAAGGATCTATCTACAGCAAATGATCTATCTACTACAAGGATCAATCTACAGCAAATGTTCTATCTACAACTAAGAATCTATGTACAGCAAAGAATCTATCAGCAGTAAAGAATCTATCTACAGCATAGGATCTATCTACAGCAAAGGATCTATATACAGCAAAGGATCTATCTACAGCAAAGGATCTATCTACAGTAAAGGATCTATCAACAGCAAAGTATCTATCTACAGCAAACGATTTATCTTCAGCAAATGATCTATCTACAGATAAGGCTCCATCCACAGCAAAGGATCTATCTACAGTAAAGGTTCTATCTACTGAAAAGGATCTATATACAGCAAAGGATCTATCTACAGCAAAGGACCTATCTACAGTAAAGGATCTATCTACAGAAAAGGATCTATTTACAGTAAAGGAGCTATCTACAGCAAAACATCTATCAAGAATGAGGGATCTATCTGCAGCAAAGGATCTATCTACAGCAAAACATCTATCAAGAATGAGGGATCTATCTGCAGCAAAGGATCTATCTACAGCAAAGGATCTATCTGCAGCAAAGGATCTATCTACAGCAAAGGATCTATCTTAAGCAAAGGATCTTTATACAGCATAGGATCTATGTACAGTAATGGATCTATCTACTGCATAGGATACATCTGCTGCAAAGAATCTATCTAAAGCAAAGAAACTATCTTCAGCAAAGAATCTATCTACAGCAAAGGATCTATCTACAGCAAAGGATCTATCTACAGCAAAGGATCTATCTACAGCAAAGGATCTATCTACAGTCAAGGATTTATCTACTGCAAAGGATCTCTCTACAGCATAGGATCAATCTAAAGTTAAGGATCTATCTTAAGCAAAGGATCAACCTACAGCAAAGGATCTATCTAAAGCCAATGATCTATCTACAACAAAAAATCTATTTACAACAGCAGAACTTTATACAGCAAAGGATCTATCTACAGCGAAGGATCTATCTACAGCAAAGTGATCTATCTTCAGTTAGGTATCTATCTACAGCAAAGAATCTGTCCTCACCAAAGGATCTTTCTACAACGCAGGATCTGTCAACAGCAAAGGATCAATCTACAGCAAAGTATCTATCTACAGCAAAGGATCTATCTACTGCGAAGAATCTATCTACAGCAAAGGATCTGTTTACAGTCAAAGATTTATCTACTGCAAAGGATCTCTCTACAGCAAAGGATAAATCTACATTTAAGGATCTACCTTAAGCAAAGGATCTATCTACAGCAAAAGATCTATCTACAGCGCAGGATCTGTCAACAGCAAAGGATCAATCTATGGAAAAAGATTTATTTACAACAAAACTTCTATCTACAGCAAAGAATCGATCTACAGCAAAGGATCTATCAACAATAAGGGATCTATCTGCAGCAAAGGATCTATCTACAGCAAAGGATCTATCTTCAGCAAAGTATCTATCTACAGCAAAGTGATCTATCTACAGTAAGGGATCTATCTACAGCAAATGATCTATCTACAGCAAAGTATCTATCTTCAGCAAAGGATCTATATACAGCACAGGATCTATGTACAGTAATGGATCTATCTTCTGCATAGAATACATCTACTGCAAAGAATCTATCTACAGCAAAGAATCTATCTTCAGCAAAGAATCTATCTACAGCAAAGGATCTATCTACTGCAAAGGATCTATCTACAGTAAAGGATCTGTTTACAGTCAATGATTTATCTACTGCAAAGGATCTCTCTACAGCAAAGGATCAATCTACATTTAAGGATCTATCTTAAGCAAAGGATCTATCTACATCAAAAGATCTTTCTACAGCGCAGGATCTGTCAACAGCAAAGGATCAATCTATAGAAAAAGATTTATTTACAACAAAAGTTCTATCTACAGCAAAGAATCTATCTACAGCAAAGGATCTATCAACAATAAGGGATCTATCTGCAGCATAGGATCTATCTACAGCAAAGGATCTATCTAAAGCCAATGATTTATCTACAGATAAGGCTCCATCAACAGCAAAGGATCTATCTACAGTAAAGGATCTATCTACTGAAAAGGATCTATCTACAGCAAAGGATCTATCTACAGCAAAGGACCTATCTACAGTAGAGGATCTATCTACATCATATGATCAATCCATAGCAAGGGATCTATCTATAGCAAAGGATCTATTTACAGTGAAGGAGCTATCTACAGCAAAAGATCTATCAACAATGAGGGATCTATCTGCAGCAAAGTATCTATCTACAGCAAAAGATCTATCTTCAGCAAAGGATCTTTATACAGCATAGGATCTATGTACAGTAATGGATCTATCTACTGCATAGGATACATCTGCTGCAAAGAATCTATCTACAGCAAAGAATTTATCTACAGCAAAGGATCTATCTACAGCAAAGGATCTATCTACAGCAAAGGATCTATCTACAGCAAAGGATCTATCTACAGTCAAGGATTTATCTACTGCAAAGGATCTCTCTACAACATAGAATCAATCTAAAGTTAAGGATCTATCTTAAGCAAAGGATCTATCTACAGCAAAGGATCTATCTAAAGCCAATGATCTATCTACAACAAAAAATCTATTTACAACAGCAGAACTTTATTCAGCAAAGGATCTATCTACAGCGAAGAATCTATCTACAGCAAAGTGATCTATCTTCAGTAAGGTATCTATCTACAGCAAAGAATCTGTCCTCACCAAAGGATCTTTCTACAACGCAGGATCTGTCAACAGCAAAGGATCAATCTACAGCAAAGTATCTATCTACAGCAAAGGATCTATCTACTGCAAAGGATCTATCTACAGTAAAGGATCTCTCTACAGCAAAGGATCAATCTACATTTAAGGATCTATCTTAAGCAAAGGATCTATCTACAGCAAAAGATCTTTCTACAGCGCAGGATCTGTCAACAGCAAAGGATCAATCTATAGAAAAAGATTTATTTACAACAAAAGTTCTATCTACAGCAAAGAATCTATCTACAGCAAAGGATCTATCAACAATAAGGGATCTATCTGCAGCAAAGGATCTCTCTGCAGCAAAGAATCTATCTACAGCAAAGTGATCTATCTACAGTAAGGGATCTATCTACTGCAAATAATCTATCTACAGCAAAGTGATCTATCTACAGTAAGGAATCTATCTACAGCAAAGAATCTAACTACACCAAAGGATCTTTCTACAGCGAAAGATCTGTCAACAGCAAAGGATCTATCAACAGCAATGGATGTATTTACAGCAGGAGATCTTTCTAGAGCAGAGGATTTTTCTACAGCAAAGGATCAATCTACAGCAAAGGATCTATTTTCAGTATGAGATCTATCTACAGCAACGGTTTTATCTACAATAAAAGATCTATCTACAGAAAAGGATCTATCTTCAGAAAAGGATCTATCTACAGCGAAGAATCTATCTACAGCAAAGGATCTATCTACAGCAAAGAATCTATCTACGGCAAGGGATCTATCTACGGCAAAGGCAAAGAATTTATTTATTTATTTACAGCAAAGGATCTTACATCTATCTACAGCTAAGGATCTATCTACAGTAAAAGATCTATCTACTACAAAGGATCTATCTACAGCAAAGGATCTATCTACAACAAAGAATCTAAGTACAGCTAAGAATCTATCTACAGCAAAGGATCCATCTACAGTAAAGGATCTATCTACTGCAAAGGATCTGTCTACAGCAAAGGATCTATCTACAACAAAGAATCTATCTACAGCAAAGAATCTATGTTCAGCAGATAATCTATCTACAGCAAATGATCTATCTACAGCAAAGGATCAATCTAATGACAATGATCTATCTAAAGTAACGGGACTATATACAGCAAAGGATCCATCTACAGCTAAGGATCTATCAACTGCAAAGGATCAATCTATAACAAAAGATCTATTTACAACAAAAGTTCTTTCTACAGGAAAGGATCTATCTACAGCAAAGGATCTATCTACAGGAAAGGATCTATCAACAGCAAAGGATCTATTTACAGTAAAGGAGCTATCTACAGCAAATGATCTATCAACAATGAGGGATCTATCTGCAGCAAAGGATCTATCTACAGCAAAGGAGCTATCTACAGCAAAAGATCTATCAACAATGAGGGATCTATCTGCAGCAAAGGATCTATCTACAGCAAAGGATCTATCTTCAGCAAAGGATCTTTATACAGCAAAAGATCTATCAACAATGAGGGATCTATCTGCAACAAAGAATCTATATACAGCAAAGAATCTATCTTCAGCAAAGAATCTATCTACAGCAAAGGATCTATCTACAGCAAAGGATCTATCTACAGCAAAGTGATCTATCTACAGTATGGGATCTATCTACAGCAAAGAATCCATCTACACCAAAGGATCTTTCTACAGAGAAAGATCTGTCAACAGCAAAGGATCTATCTACAGCAATGGATCTATTTACATCAGGAGATCTTTCTACAGCAGAGGATTTTTCTACAGCAAAGGATCTATCTACAGCAAAGGATCTATTTTCATTAAGGGATCTATCTACAGCAACGGTTTTATCTACAATAAAAGATCTATCTACAAAAAAGAATCTATCTACAGCAAAGGATCTATCTACGGTAAGGGATCTATCTACGACAAAGGATTTAATTATATATTTACAGCAAAGGATCTTAGATCTTTCTACAGCTAAGGATCTATCTACAGTAAAAGATCTATCTACTACAAAGGATCTATGTACAGCAAAGGATCTATCTACAACAAAGAATCTATGTACAGCTAAGAATCTTTCTACAGCAAAGGATCTATCTACAGTGAAGGATCTATATACTGCAAAGGATCTGTCTACAGCAAAGATCTATCTACATCAAAGAATCTATCTAAGGCAAAGAATCTATGTTCAGCAGATAATCTATCTACAGCAAATGATCTATCTACAGCAAAGGACCAATCTACAGACAATGATCTATCTAAAGTAACGGGACTATATACAGCAAAGGATCCATCTACAGTTAAGGATCTATCAACAACAAAGGATCAATCTATAACGAAAGATCTATTTACAACAAAATTTCTATCTACAGCAAAGGATCTATATACAGCAAAGGATCTATCTACAGGAAAGGATCTATCTACAGCAAAAGATCTATTTACAGTAAAGGAGCTATCAAAAGAAAATGATCTATCAACAATGAGGGATCTATCTGCAGCAAAGGATCTATCTACAGCAAGGGAGCTATTTACAGCAAAAGATCTATCAACAATGAGGGATCTATCTGCAGCAAAATATCTATCTGCATCAAAAGATCTATCTACAGCAAAGGATCTATCTTCAGCATAGGATCTGTACAGCATAGTATCTATGTACAGTAATGGATCTTCTTCTGCATGGGATACATCTACTGCAAAGAATCTATCTACAGCAAAGAATCTATCTTCAGCAAAGAATCTATCTACAGCAAAGGATCTATCTACAGCAAAGGATCTATCTACAGAAAAGGATCTATCTACAGCAAAGGATCTATCTACATTCAAGGATTTATCTACTGCATAGGATCTCTCTACAGCAAAGGATCAATCTACAGTTAATGATCTATCTTAAGCAATGGATCTATCTACAGCAAAACATCTATCTAAAGCCTATGATCTATCTACAACAATGGATCTGTTTACAACAGCAGAACTTTATACCTCAATTGATCTATCTACAGCAAAGGATCTATCTACAGCAAAGTGATCTATCTTCAGTAAGAGATCTATCTACAGCAAGGAATCTGTCTACACCAAAGGATTTTTTACAGCGCAGGATCTATCAACAGCAGAGGATCAATCTTTAGCAAAAGATATATTTACAACAACAGTTCTATCTACAGCAAAAGATCTATCAACAATAAGGGATCTATCTACAGCAAATGATCTATCTACAGCAAAGGATCTCTCTACAGCAAAAGATCTGTCAACAGCTAGGGATCTATCTTAAGCAAAGGATCTATTAACAGCAGAAGATCTTTCTACAGCAGAGGATCCTACTACAGCAAAGGATCTATCTACAGCAAAGAATCTATTTACAGTATGGGATCTATCAACAGCAAAGGTTTTATCTACAGTAAAGGATCAATCTACAGAAAAGGATCTATCTACAGAAAAGGATCTATCTACAGCGAAGGATCTATCTACAACAAAGGATCTATCTACAGCAAATGATCTATCTACGGCAAGGGATCTATCTACGGCACTGGATTTATTTATTTATTTACAGCAAAGGATCTATCTACAGAAAAGGATCTATCTACAGAAAAGGATCTATCTACAGAAAAGGATCTATCTACAGTGAAGGATCTATCTACAACAAAGGATCTCTGTACAGCAAAGGATCTATCTACAGCAAAGGATCTATCTACAGTAAAGGATCAATCTACAGAAAGGGATCTATCTACAGAAAAGGATCTATCTACAGCGAAGGATCTATCTACAACAAAGGATCTATCTACAGCAAATGATCTATCTACGGCAAGGGATCTATCTACGGCACTAGATTTATTAATTTATTTACAGCAAAGGATCTATTTACAGAAAAGGATCTATCTACAGAAAAGGATCTATCTACAGTGAAGGATCTATCTACAACAAAGGATCTATGTACAGCAAAGAATCTATCTACAGCAAAGGATCTATCTACAGTAAAGGATCTATCTACAGCAAAGTATCTATCTACAGCAAACGATTAATCTACAGCGAAGGATCTATCTACAGATAAGGATCCATCCACAGCAAAGGATCTATCTACTGAAAAGGATCTGTCTACAGCAAATGATCTATCTACAGCAAAGGACCTATCTACAGTAAAGGATCTATCAACATCATATGATCAATCCACAGCAAGGGATCTATCTACAGCAAAGGATCTATTTACAGTAAGGGAGCCATCTACAGCAAAAGATCTATCAACAATGAGGGATCTATCTGCAGCAAAGGATCTATCTACAGCAAAGGATCTATCTTCAGCAAAGGATCTTTATACAGCATAGGATCTTTATACAGCATAGGATCTATGTACATTATCGGATCTATCTACTGCATAGGATACATATGCTGCAAAGAATCTATCTACAGCAAAGAAACTATCTTCAGCAAAGAATCTATCTACAACAAAGGATCTATCTACAGCAAAGGATTCATCTACAGCAAAGGATCTATCTACAGCAAAGGATCTATCTACAGTCAAGGATTTATCTACTGCAAAGGATCTCTCTACAGCATAGGATCAATCTAAAGTTAAGGATCTATCCTAAGCAAAGATTCTGTCTACAGCAAAGGATCTGTCTAAAGCCAAAGATCTATCTACAACTAAAAATCTATTTACAACAGCAGAACTTTATACAGCAAAGGATCTATCTATAGCGAAGTATCTATCTACAGCAAAGTGATCTATCTTCAGTAAGGGATCTATTTACAGCAAATAATCTGTCTTCACCAAAGGATCTTTCTACAACGCAGGATCTGTCAACAGCAAAATATCTATCTACAGGAAAGGATCTGTCTACAACAAAGGATCTATTTACAGTAAAGGAGCTATCTACAGCAAAAGATCTATCAACAATAAGGGATCTATCTGCAGCAAAGAATCTATCTACAGCAAAGGATCTATCTTCAGCAAAGGATCTATCTATACAGCAAAGTGTTCTATCTACAGTAAGGGATCTATCTACAGCAAAAAATCTATCTACACCAAAGGATCTTTTTACATTGAAAGATCTGTCAACAGCAAAGGATCTATCTACAGCAAAGGATCTATTTACAGCAGAGAATCTTTCTACAGCAGAGGATCTTTCTACAGCAAAGGATCTATCTACAGCAAAGGATCTTTTTACAGTATGGGATCTATCTACAGCAACGGTTATATCTACAATAAAAGATCTATCTACAGAAAAGGATCTATCTACAGAAAAGGATCTATCTACAGTAAAGGATCTATCTAAAGCAAATTATCTATCTACAACGAACGATTTATCTACAGCAAAGGATCTACCTACATATAAGGATCCATCTACAGCAAAGGATCTATCTACAGTAAAGGATCTATCTACAGCAAAGGACCTATCTACAGTAAAGGATCTATCTACATCGTATGATCAATCCACAGCAAGGGATCTATCTGCAGCAAAGGATTTTTATACAGCATAGGATCTATTTACAGTTAAGGATCTATCTACTGCATAGGATACATCTACTGAAATGAATCTATCTAGAGAAAATAATCTATCTTCAGCAAAGAATCTATCTACAGAAACGGATCTATCTACAACGAAGGATCTATCTACAGCAAAGGTTCAATCTACAGCAAATGATCTATCTTCAGCAAAGGTTTTTTCTACAGCATAAGATCTATCTACAGCAAAGGATCTATCTACAATAAGTGATCTATCTACATCAAAGGATCTCTCTAGAGAGATCCTATGCAGTAGATAAATCCTTGACTGTAGATAATTCCTTTGCTGTAGATAGATCCTTTTCTGTAAATAGATCCTTTGCTGTAGATAGATCCTTTGCTGTAAATAGATCTTTTCATCAAAGGATCTATTTACAGCAGAGGATCGATCTACAGCAAAGGATCTATATACAGCAAAGGATCTATCTACAGCAAAGGATCTATCAACTGCAAAGGATCTATCTTCAGTAAAGGATCTGTTTACAGTCAAGGATTTATCTACTGCAAAGGATCTCTCTACAGCAAAGGATCAATCTACATTTAAGGATCTATCTTAAGCAAAGGATCTATCTACAGCAAAGGATCTATCTAAAACCAATTATCTATCTACAAAAAAGGATCTATTTACAACAGCAGAACTTTATACAGCAAAGGATCTATCTACAGCAAAGAATCTATCTACAGCAAAGTGATTTATTTTCAGTAAGGGATCTATCTACAGAAAAGAATCTGTCTACACCAATAGATCTATCTACAGCGCAGGATCTGTCAACAGCAAAGGATCAATCTTTAGCAAAAGATCTATTTACAACAAAAGTTCTATCTACAGCAAAGGATCTATCTACAGCAAAGGATTTATCAACAATAAGGGATCTATCTGCAGCAAAGGATCTATCTACAACAAAGGATCTATCTTCAGCAAAGGATCAATCTACAGCAAAGTGATATATCTACAGTAAGGGATCTATCTAGAGCAAAGAATCTATCTACACCGAAGGATCTTTCTACCACAAAAGATCTGTCAACACCAAAGGATCTATCTACAGCAAAGGATCTATTTACAACAGGAGATCTTTCTACAGCAGAGGATTTTTCTACAGCAAACAATCTCTCTACAGCAAAGGATCTATTTACAGTATGGGATCTATCTACAGTAATGGTTTTATCTACAATAAAAGATCTATCTACAGAAAAGGATCTATCTACAGAAAAGAATCTATCTACAGCGAAAAATCTATCTACAGCAAAGGATCTATCTACAACAAAGGATCTATCTACGGCAAGGGATCTATTTACAGTAAAGGAGCTATTTACAGCTAAAGATCTATCAACAATAAGGGATCTACCTACAGCAAATGATCTATCTACAGCAAGGTGTTCTATCTACAGTAAGGGATCTATCTAGAGCAAAGAATCTATCTACACCAAAGGATCTTTCTACCACAAAAGATCTGTCAACACCAAAGGATCTATCTACAGCAAAGGATCTATTTACAGCAGGAGATCTTTCTACAGCAGAGGATTTTTCTACAGCAAAGGATCTATCTACAGCAAAGGATCTATTTACAGTATGGGATCTATCTACAGTAATGGTTTTATCTACAATAAAAGATCTATCTACAGAAAAGGATCTATCTACAGAAAAGGATCTATCTACAGCGAAAAATCTATCTACAGCAAAGGATCTATCTACAACAAAGGATCTATCTACGGCAAGGGATCTATTTACAGTAAACGAGCTATCTACAGCAAATGATCTATCAACAATAAGGGATCTACTTACAGCAAATGATCTATCTACAGCAAGGTGTTCTATCTACAGTAAGGGATCTATCTACAGCAAAGAATCTATCTACACCAAAGGATCTTTCTACAGCGAAAGATCTGTCAACAGCAAAGGATCTATCTACAGCAAAGGATCTATTTACAGCAGAAGATCTTTCTACAGCAGAGGATCTTTCTACAGCAAAGGATCTATCTACAGCAAAGAATCTATTTACAGTATGGGATCTATCAACAGCAAAGGTTTTATCTACAGAAAAGGATCTATCTACAGAAAAGGATCTATCTACAGCAAGGGATCTATCTACAGCAAAGGATCTATCTACAGCAAAGTGATTTATCTACAGTAAGGGATCTATCTACAGCGAATGATCTATCTACAGCAAAGTGATCTATCTACAGTATGGATCAATCTACAGCAAAGAATCTGTCTACACCAAAGGATCTTTCTACAGCGAAAAATCTGTCAACAGCAAAGAATCTATCTAAAGCAATGGATCTATTTACAGCAGTAGATCTTTCTACAGCAGAGGATTTTTCTACAGCAAAGGATCTATCTACAGCAAAGGATCTATCTAAAACCAATGATCCATCTACAAAAAAGGATCTATTTACAACAGCAGAACTTTATACAGCAAAGGATCTATCTACAGCAAAGAATTTATCTACAGCAAAGTGATCTATTTTCAGTAAGGCATCTATCTACAGAAAAGAATCTGTCTACACCAAAAGATCTATCTACAGCGCAGGATCTGTTAACAGCAAAGGATCAATCTTTAGCAAAAGATCTATTTACAACAAAAGTTCAATCTAGAGCAAAGGATCTATCTTCAGCAAAGGATTTATCAACAATAAGGGATCTATCTGCAGCAAAGGATCTATCTACAAAAAAGGATCTATCTTCAGCAAAGGATCTATCTACAGTAAAGTGATTTATCTACAGTAAGGGATCTATCTACAGCAAATGATCTATCTACAGCAAAGGGATCTATCTACAGTAAGGGATCTATCTAGAGCAAAGAATCTATCTACACCAAAGGATCTCTCTACCACAAAAGATCTGTCAACACCAAAGGATCTATCTACAGCAAAGGATCTATTTACAGCAGGAGATCTTTCTACAGCAGAGGATTTTTCTACAGCAAAGGATCTATCTACAGCAAAGGATCTATTTACAGCATGGGATCTATCTACAGTAATGGTTTTATCTACAATAAAAGATCTATCTACAGAAAAGGATCTATCTACAGAAATGGATCTATCTACAGCGAAAAATCTATCTACAGCAAAGGATCTATCTACAACAAAGGATCTATCTTCGGCAAGGGATCTATTTACAGTAAAAGAGCTATCTACAGCAAAAGATCTATCAATAATAAGGGATCTACCTACAGCAAATGATCTATCTACAGCAAGGTGTTCTATCTACAGTAAGGGATCTATCTACAGCAAATGATCTATCCACAGCAAAGTGATCTATCTACAGTATGGAATCTATCTACAGCAAAGAATCTATCTGCACCAAAGGATCTTTCTACAGCGAAAGATCTGTCAACAGCAAAGGATCTATCTACAGCAATGGATCTATTTACAGCAGGAGATCTTTCTACAGCAGAGGATTTTCCTACAGCAAAGGATCTATCTACAGCAAAGGATCTATTTTCAGTATGGGATCTATCTACAGCAACGGTTTTATCTACAATAAAAGATCTATCTACAGCTAAGGATCTATCTACAGTAAAAAATCTATCTACTACAAAGGATCTATCTACAACAAATGTTCTATCTACAACAAAGAATCTATCTACAGCAAAGTATCTATCTACAGCAAATGATTTTTCAACAGCAAAGGATCTATCTACAGATAAGGATCCATCCACAGCAAAGGATCTATCTACAGTAAAGGATCTATCTACTGAAAAGGATCTGTCTACAGCAAAGGATCTATCTACAGCAAAGACCAATCTACAGTAAAGGATCTATCAACATTATATGATCAATCCACAGCAAGGGATCTATCTACAGCAAAGGATCTATTTACAGTAAAGGAGCTATCTACAGCAAAAGATCTATCAACAATGAGGGATCTATCTGCAGCAAAGGATCTATCTACAGCAAAGGATACATCTGCTGCAAAGAATCTATCTACAGCAAAGAAACTATCTTCAGCAAAGAATCTATCTACAGCAAAGGATCTATCTACAGCAAAGGATCTATCTACAACAAAGGATCTATCTACAGCAGAGGATCTATTTACAGTCAAGGATATATCTACTGCAAAGGATCTCTCTACAGCATAGGATCAATCTAAAGTTAAGGATCTATCTTAAGCAAAGGATCTATCTACAGCAAAGGATCTATCTAAAGCCAATGATCTATCTACAACAAAAATCTATTTACAACAGCAGAACTTTATACAGCAAAGGATCTATCTACAGCAAAGTGATCTATCTTCAGTAAAGGATCTATCTACAGCAAAGAATCTGTCTTCACCAAAGGATCTTTCTACAACGCAGGATCTGTCAACAGCAAAGGATCAATCTATAGCAAAAGATCTATATACAACAAAAGTTCAATCTACAACAAAAAATCTATCTACAGCAAAGGATCTGTCTACAGCAAAGGATCTATCTACAGCAAAGGATCTATCTACAGCAAAGGATCTATCTACAGTCAAGGATTTATCTACTGCAAAGGATCTCTCTACAGCATATGATCAATCTAAAGTTAAGGATCTATCTTAAGCAAAGGATCTATCTACAGCAAAGGATCTATCTAAAGCCAATGATCTATCTACAACTAAAAATCTATTTACAACAGCAGAACTTTATACAGCAAAGGATTTATCTACAGCGAAGGATCTATCTACAGCAAAGTGATCTATCTTCAGTTAGGTATCTATCTACAGCAAAGAATCTGTCCTCACCAAAGGATCTTTCTACAACGCAGGATCTGTCAACAGCAAAGGATCAATCTACAGCAAAGTATCTATCTACAGCAAAGGATCTATCTACTGCGAAGAATCTATCTACAGCAAAGGATCTGTTTACAGTCAAAGATTTATCTACTGCAAAGGATCTCTTTACAGCAAAGGATAAATCTACATTTAAGGATCTACCTTAAGCAAAGGATCTATCTACAGCAAAAGATCTATCTACAGCGCAGGATCTGTCAACAGCAAAGGATCAATCTATAAAAAAAGATTTATTTACAACAAAACTTCTATCTACAGCAAAGAATCGATCTACAGCAAAGGATCTATCAACAATAAGGGATCTATCTGCAGCAAAGGATCTATCTACAGCAAAGGATCTATCTTCAGCAAAGTATCTATCTACAGCAAAGTGATCTATCTACAGTAAGGGATCTATCTTCAGCAAAGTATCTATCTACAGCAAAGTGATCTATCTACAGTAAGGGATCTATCTAAAGCAAATGATCTATCTACAGCAAAGTATCTATCTTCAGCAAAGGATCTATATACAGCACAGGATCTATGTACAGTAATGGATCTATCTTCTGCATAGAATACATCTACTGCAAAGAATCTATCTACAGTAAAGAATCTATCTTCAGCAAAGAATCTATCTACAGCAAAGGATCTATCTACAGCAAAGGATCTATCTACAGAAAAGGATCATCTACAGCAAAGGATCTATCTACAGTCAAGGATTTATCTACTGCATAGGATCTCTCTACAGCAAAGGATCAATCTACAGTTAAGGATCTATCTTAGGCAAAGGAACTATCAACAGAAAAATATCTATCTAAAGCCAATGATCTATCTACAGCAAAGGATTTATCTACAGGAAAGGATCTATCTACAGCAACGGATCTATTTACAGTAAAGGAACTATCTACAGCAAAAGATCTATCAACAATAAGGGATCTATCTACAGCAAATGATCTATCTACAGCAAAGTGTTCTATCTACAGTAAGGGATCTATCTTCAGCAAAGAATCTATCTACACCAAAGGATCCTTCTACAGCAAAAGATCTGTCAACAGCAAAGGATCTATCTACAGCAAGGGATCTATTTACAGCAGAAGATCTTTCTACAGCAGAGGATCTTTCTACAGCAAAGGATCTATCTACAGCAAAGAATCTATTTACAGTATGGGATCTATCAACAGCAAAGGTTTTATCTACAGTAAAGGATCTATCTACAGAAAAGGATCTATCCACAGAAAAGGATCTATCTACAGCGAAGGATCTATCTACAACAAAGGATCTATCTACAGCAAATGATCTATCTACGGCAAGGGATCTATCTACGGCACAGGATTTATTTATTTATTTACAGCAAAGGATCTATCTACAGAAAAGGATCTATCTACAGAAAATGATCTATCTACAGCGATGGATCTATCTACAACAAAGGATCTATCTACAGCAAATGATCTATCTACTACAAGGATCTATCTACAGCAAATGTTCTATCTACAACTAAGAATCTCTGTACAGCAAAGAATCTATCAGCAGTAAAGATTCTATCTACAGCATAGGATCTATCTACAGCAAAGGATCTATCTACAGTAAAGGATCTATCTACAGCAAAGGATCTATCTACAGTAAAGGATCTATCAACAGCAAAGTATCTATCTACAGCAAACGATTTATCTTCAGCAAATGATCTATCTACAAATAAGGCTCCATCAACAGCAAAGGATCTATCTACAGTAAAGGATCTATCTACGGAAAAGGATCTATGTACAGCAAAGGATCTATCTACAGCAAAGGACCTATCTACAGTAAAGGATCTATCTACATCATATGATCAATCCATAGCAAGGGATCTATCTACAGCAAAGTATCTATCTACAGCAAAAGATCTATCAACAATGAGGGATCTATCTGCAGCAAAGTATCTATCTACAGCAAAAGATCTATCTTCAGCAAAGGATCTTTATACAGCATAAGATCTATGTACAGTAATGGATCTATCTACTGCTTAGGATACATCTGCTGCAAAGATTCTATCTACAGCAAAGAAACTATCTTCAGCAAAGAATTTATCTACAGCAAAGGATCTATCTACAACAAAGGATCTATCTACAGCAAATGATCTATCTACTACAAGGATCTATCTACAGCAAATGTTCTATCTACAACTAAGAATCTATGTACAGCAAAGAATCTATCAGCAGTAAAGAATCTATCTACAGCATAGGATCTATCTACAGCAAAGGATCTATATACAGCAAAGGATCTATCTACAGCAAAGGATCTATCTACAGTAAAGGATCTATCAACAGCAAAGTATCTATCTACAGCAAACGATTTATCTTCAGCAAATGATCTATCTACAGATAAGGCTCCATCCACTGCAAAGGATCTATCTACAGTAAAGGTTCTATCTACTGAAAAGGATCTATATACAGCAAAGGATCTATCTACAGCAAAGGACCTATCTACAGTAAAGGATCTATCTACAGAAAAGGATCTATTTACAGTAAAGGAGCTATCTACAGCAAAAGATCTATCAAGAATGAGGGATCTATCTGCAGCAAAGGATCTATCTACAGCAAAGGATCTATCTGCAGCAAAGGATCTATCTACAGCAAAGGATCTATCTTAAGCAAAGGATCTTTATACAGCATAGGATCTATGTACAGTAATGGATCTATCTACTGCATAGGATACATCTGCTGCAAAGAATCTATCTAAAGCAAAGAAACTATCTTCAGCAAAGAATCTATCTACAGCAAAGGATCTATCTACAGCAAAGGATCTATCTACAGCAAAGGATCTATCTACAGCAAAGGATCTATCTACAGTCAAGGATTTATCTACTGCAAAGGATCTCTCTACAGCATAGGATCAATCTAAAGTTAAGGATCTATCTTAAGCGAAGGATCAATCTACAGCAAAGGATCTATCTAAAGCCAATGATCTATCTACAACAAAAAATCTATTTACAACAGCAGAACTTTATACAGCAAAGGATCTATCTACAGCGAAGGATCTATCTACAGCAAAGTGATCTATCTTCAGTTAGGTATCTATCTACAGCAAAGAATCTGTCCTCACCAAAGGATCTTTCTACAACGCAGGATCTGTCAACAGCAAAGGATCAATCTACAGCAAAGTATCTATCAACAGCAAAGGATCTATCTACTGCGAAGAATCTATCTACAGCAAAGGATCTGTTTACAGTCAAAGATTCATCTACTGCAAAGGATCTCTCTACAGCAAAGGATAAATCTACATTTAAGGATCTACCTTAAGCAAAGGATCTATCTACAGCAAAAGATCTATCTACAGCGCAGGATCTGTCAACAGCAAAGGATCAATCTATGGAAAAAGATTTATTTACAACAAAACTTCTATCTACAGCAAAGAATCGATCTACAGCAAAGGATCAATCAACAAGAAGGGATCTATCTGCAGCAAAGGATCTATCTACAGCAAAGGATCTATCTTCAGCAAAGTATCTATCTACAGCAAAGTGATCTATCTACAGTAAGGGATCTATCTTCAGCAAATGATCTATCTACAGCAAAGTATCTATCTTCAGCAAAGGATCTATATACAGCACAGGATCTATGTACAGTAATGGATCTATCTTCTGCATAGAATACATCTACTGCAAAGAATCTATCTACAGCAAAGAATCTATCTTCAGCAAAGAATCTATCTACAGCAAAGGATCTATCTACAGCAAAGGATCTATCTACAGAAAAGGATCTATCTACAGCAAAGGATCTATCTACAGTCAAGGATTTATCTACTGCATAGGATCTCTCTACAGCAAAGGATCAATCTACAGTTAAGGATCTATCTTAGGCAAAGGAACTATCTACAGCAAAAATCTATCTAAAGCCAATGATCTATCTACAGCAAAGGATTTATCTACAGGAAAGGATCTATCTACAGCAACGGATCTATTTACAGTAAAGGAACTATCTACAGCAAAAGATCTATCAACAATAAGGGATCTATCTACAGCAAATGATCTATCTACAGCAAAGTGTTCTATCTACAGTAAGGGATCTATCTTCAGCAAAGAATCTATCTACACCGAAGGATCTTTCTACAGCAAAAGATCTGTCAACAGCAAAGGATCTATCTACAGCAAGGGATCTATTTACAGCAGAAGATCTTTCTACAGCAGAGGATCTTTCTACAGCAAAGGATCTATCTACAGCAAAGAATCTATTTACAGTATGGGATCTATCAACAGCAAAGGTTTTATCTACAGTAAAGGATCTATCTACAAAAAAGGATCTATCCACAGAAAAGGATCTATCTACAGCGAAGGATCTATCTACATCAAAGGATCTATCTACAGCAAATGATCTATCTACGGCAAGGGATCTATCTACGGCACAGGATTTATTTATTTATTTACAGCAAAGGATCTATCTACAGAAAAGGATCTATCTATTGAAAAAGATCTATCTACAGCGAAGGATCTATCTACAGCAAAGGATCTATCTACAGTAAAGGATCTATCTACAGCAAAGGATCTATCTACAGTAAAGGATCTATCAACAGCAAAGTATCTATCTACAGCAAACGATTTATCTTCAGCAAATGATCTATCTACAGATAAGGCTCCATCAACAGCAAAGGATCTATCTACAGTAAAGGATCTATCCACTGAAAAGGATCTATCTACAGCAAAGGATCTATCTACAGCAAAGGACCTATCTACAGTAAAAGATCTATCTACATCATATGATCAATCCATAGCAAGGGATCTATCTACAGCAAAGGATCTATTTACAGTGAAGGAGCTATCTACAGCAAAAGATCTATCAACAATGAGGGATCTATCTGCAGCAAAGTATCTATCTACAGCAAAAGATCTATCTTCAGCAAAGGATCTTTATACAGCATAGGATCTATGTACAGTAATGGATCTATCTACTGCATAGGATACATCTGCTGCAAAGAATCTATCTACAGCAAAGAAACTATCTTCAGCAAAGAATTTATCTACAGCAAAGGATCTATCTACAGCAAAGGATCTATCTACAGCAAAGGATCTATCTACAGCAAAGGATCTATCTACAGTCAAGGATTTATCTACTGCAAAGGATCTCTCTACAGAATAGAATCAATCTAAAGTTAAAGATCTATCTTAAGCAAAGGATCTATCTACAGCAAAGGATCTATCTAAAGCCAATGATCTATCTACAACAAAAAATCTATTTACAACAGCAGAACTTTATTCAGCAAAGGATCTATCTACAGCGAAGAATCTATCTACAGCAAAGTGATCTATCTTCAGTAAGGTATCTATCTACAGCAAAGAATCTGTCCTCACCAAAGGATCTTTCTACAACGCAGGATCTGTCAACAGCAAAGGATCAATCTACAGCAAAGTATCTATCTACAGCAAAGGATCTATCTACTGCAAAGGATCTATCTACAGTAAAGGATCTGTTTACAGTCAATGATTTATCTACTGCAAAGGATCTCTCTACAGTAAAGGATCAATCTACATTTAAGGATCTATCTTAAGCAAAGGATCTATCTACAGCAAAAGATCTTTCTACAGCGCAGGATCTGTCAACAGCAAAGGATCAATCTATAGAAAAAGATTTATTTACAACAAAAGTTCTATCTACAGCAAAGAATCTATCTACAGCAAAGGATCTATCAACAATAAGGGATCTATCTGCAGCAAAGGATCTATCTACAGCAAAGGATCTATCTAAAGCCAATGATCTATCTACAGATAAGGCTCCATCAACAGGAAAGGATCTATCTACAGTAATGGATCTATCTACTGAAAAGGATCTATCTACAGCAAAGGATCTATCTACAGCAAAGGACCTATCTACAGTAGAGGATCTATCTACATCATATGATCAATCCATAGCAAGGGATCTATCTATAGCAAAGGATCTATTTACAGTGAAGGAGCTATCTACAGCAAAAGATCTATCAACAATGAGGGATCTATCTGCAGCAAAGTATCTATCTACAGCAAAAGATCTATCTTCAGCAAAGGATCTTTATACAGCATAGGATCTATGTACAGTAATGGATCTATCTACTGCATAGGATACATCTGCTGCAAAGAATCTATCTACAGCAAAGAAACTATCTTCAGCAAAGAATTTATCTACAGCAAAGGATCTATCTACAGCAAAGGATCTATCTACAGCAAAGGATCTATCTACAGTCAAGGATTTATCTACTGCAAAGGATCTCTCTACAGCATAGAATCTATCTAAAGTTAAGGATCTATCTTAAGCAAAGGATCTATCTACAGCAAAGGATCTATCTAAAGCCAATGATCTATCTACAACAAAAAATCTATTTACAACAGCAGAACTTTATTCAGCAAAAGATCTATCTACAGCGAAGGATCTATCTACAGCAAAGTGATCTAACTTCAGTAAGGTATCTATCTACAGCAAAGAATCTGTCCACACCAAAGGATCTTTCTACAACGCAGGATCTGTCAACAGCAAAGGATCAATCTACAGCAAAGTATCTATCAACAGCAAAGGATCTATCTACTGCAAAGGATCTATCTACAGTAAAGGATCTGTTTACAGTCAATGATTTATCTACTGCAAAGGATCTCTCTACAGCAAAGGATCAATCTACATTTAAGGATCTATCTTAAGCAAAGGATCTATCTACAGCAAAAGATCTTTCTACAGCGCAGGATCTGTCAACAGCAAAGGATCAATCTATATAAAAAGATTTATTTACAACGAAAGTTCTATCTACAGCAAAGAATCTATCTACAGCAAAGGATCTATCAACAATAAGGGATCTATCTGCAGCAAAGGATCTATCTGCAGCAAAGGATCTATCTACTGAAAAGGATCTATGTACAGCAAAGGATCTATCTACAGCAAAGGACCTATCTACAGTAAAGGATCTATCTACATCATATGATCAATCCATAGCAAGGGATCTATCTACAGCAAAGTATCTATCTACAACAAAAGATCTATCAACAATGAGGGATCTATCTGCAGCAAAGTATCTATCTACAGCAAAAGATCTATCTTCAGCAAAGGATCTTTATACAGCATAAGATCTATGTACAGTAATGGATCTATCTACTGCTTAGGATACATCTGCTGCAAAGATTCTATCTACAGCAAAGAAACTATCTTCAGCAAAGAATTTATCTACAGCAAAGGATCTATCTACAACAAAGGATCTATCTACAGCAAATGATCTATCTACTACAAGGATCTATCTACAGCAAATGTTCTATCTACAACTAAGAATCTATGTACAGCAAAGAATCTATCAGCAGTAAAGAATCTATCTACAGCATAGGATCTATCTACAGCAAAGGATCTATATACAGCAAAGGATCTATCTACAGCAAAGGATCTATCTACAGTAAAGGATCTATCAACAGCAAAGTATCTATCTACAGCAAACGATTTATCTTCAGCAAATGATCTATCTACAGATAAGGCTCCATCCACAGCAAAGGATCTTTCTACAGTAAAGGTTCTATCTACTGAAAAGGATCTATATACAGCAAAGGATCTATCTACAGCAAAGGACCTATCTACAGTAAAGGATCTATCTACAGAAAAGGATCTATTTACAGTAAAGGAGCTATCTACAGCAAAAGATCTATCAAGAATGAGGGATCTATCTGCAGCAAAGGATCTATCTACAGCAAAGGATCTATCTGCAGCAAAGGATCTATCTACAGCAAAGGATCTATCTTAAGCAAAGGATCTTTATACAGCATAGGATCTATGTACAGTAATGGATCTATCTACTGCATAGGATACATCTGCTGCAAAGAATCTATCTAAAGCAAAGAAACTATCTTCAGCAAAGAATCTATCTACAGCAAAGGATCTATCTACAGCAAAGGATCTATCTGCAGCAAAGGATCTATCTACAGCAAAGGATCTATCTACAGTCAAGGATTTATCTACTGCAAAGGATCTCTCTACAGCATAGGATCAATCTAAAGTTGAGGATCTATCTTAAGCAAAGGATCAATCTACAGCAAAGGATCTATCTAAAGCCAATGATCTATCTACAACAAAAAATCTATTTACAACAGCAGAACTTTATACAGCAAAGGATCTATCTACAGCGAAGGATCTATCTACAGCAAAGTGATCTATCTTCAGTTAGGTATCTATCTACAGCAAAGAATCTGTCCTCACCAAAGGATCTTTCTACAACGCAGGATCTGTCAACAGCAAAGGATCAATCTACAGCAAAGTATCTATCAACAGCAAAGGATCTATCTACTGCGAAGAATCTATCTACAGCAAAGGATCTGTTTACAGTCAAAGATTTATCTACTGCAAAGGATCTCTCTACAGCAAAGGATAAATCTACATTTAAGGATCTACCTTAAGCAAAGGATCTATCTACAGCAAAAGATCTATCTACAGCGCAGGATCTGTCAACAGCAAAGGATCAATCTATGGAAAAAGATTTATTTACAACAAAACTTCTATCTACAGCAAAGAATCGATCTACAGCAAAGGATCTATCAACAAGAAGGGATCTATCTGCAGCAAAGGATCTATCTACAGCAAAGGATCTATCTTCAGCAAAGTATCTATCTACAGCAAAGTGATCTATCTACAGTAAGGGATCTATCTTCAGCAAATGATCTATCTACAGCAAAGTATCTATCTTCAGCAAAGGATCTATATACAGCACAGGATCTATGTACAGTAATGGATCTATCTTCTGCATAGAATACATCTACTGCAAAGAATCTATCTACAGCAAAGAATCTATCTTCAGCAAAGAATCTATCTACAGCAAAGGATCTATCTACAGCAAAGGATCTATCTACAGAAAAGGATCTTTCTACAGCAAAGGATCTATCTACAGTCAAGGATTTATCTACTGCATAGGATCTCTCTACAGCAAAGGATCAATCTACAGTTAAGGATCTATCTTAGGCAAAGGAACTATCTACAGCAAAAATCTATCTAAAGCCAATGATCTATCTACAGCAAAGGATTTATCTACAGGAAAGGATCTATCTACAGCAACGGATCTATTTACAGTAAAGGAACTATCTACAGCAAAAGATCTATCAACAATAAGGGATCTATCTACAGCAAATGATCTATCTACAGCAAAGTGTTCTATCTACAGTAAGGGATCTATCTTCAGCAAAGAATCTATCTACACCGAAGGATCTTTCTACAGCAAAAGATCTGTCAACAGCAAAGGATCTATCTACAGCAAGGGATCTATTTACAGCAGAAGATCTTTCTACAGCAGAGGATCTTTCTACAGCAAAGGATCTATCTACAGCAAAGAATCTATTTACAGTATGGGATCTATCAACAGCAAAGGTTTTATCTACAGTAAAGGATTTCTCTACAAAAAAGGATCTATCCACAGAAAAGGATCTATCTACAGCGAAGGATCTATCTACATCAAAGGATCTATCTACAGCAAATGATCTATCTACGGCAAGGGATCTATCTACGGCACAGCATTTATTTATTTATTTACAGCAAAGGATCTATCTACAGAAAAGGATCTATCTATTGAAAAAGATCTATCTACAGCGAAGGATCTATCTACAGCAAAGGATCTATCTACAGTAAAGGATCTATCTACAGCAAAGGATCTATCTACAGCAAAGGATCTATCTACAGTAAAGGATCTATCAACAGCAAAGTATCTATCTACAGCAAACGATTTATCTTCAGCAAATGATCTATCTACAGATAAGGCTCCATCAACAGCAAAGGATCTATATACAGTAAAGGATCTATCTACTGAAAAAGATCTATCTACAGCAAAGGATCTATCTACAGCAAAGGACCTATCTACAGTAAAAGATCTATCTACATCATATGATCAATCCATAGCAAGGGATCTATCTACAGCAAAGGATCTATTTACAGTGAAGGAGCTATCTACAGCAAAAGATCTATCAACAATGAGGGATCTATCTGCAGCAAAGTATCTATCTACAGCAAAAGATCTATCTTCAGCAAAGGATCTTTATACAGCATAGGATCTATGTACAGTAATGGATCTATCTACTGCATAGGATACATCTGCTGCAAAGAATCTATCTACAGCAAAGAAACTATCTTCAGCAAAGAATTTATCTACAGCAAAGGATCTATCTACAGCAAAGGATCTATCTACAGCAAAGGATCTATCTACAGCAAAGGATCTATCTACAGTCAAGGATTTATCTACTGCAAAGGATCTCTCTACAGCATAGAATCAATCTAAAGTTAAAGATCTATCTTAAGCAAAGGATCTATCTACAGCAAAGGATCTATCTAAAGCCAATGATCTATCTACAACAAAAAATCTATTTACAACAGCAGAACTTTATTCAGCAAAGGATCTATCTACAGCGAAGAATCTATCTACAGCAAAGTGATCTATCTTCAGTAAGGTATCTATCTACAGCAAAGAATCTGTCCTCACCAAAGGATCTTTCTACAACGCAGGATCTGTCAACAGCAAAGGATCAATCTACAGCAAAGTATCTATCTACAGCAAAGGATCTATCTACTGCAAAGGATCTATCTACAGTAAAGGATCTGTTTTCAGTCAATGATTTATCTACTGCAAAGGATCTCTCTACAGCAAAGGATCAATCTACATTTAAGGATCTATCTTAAGCAAAGGATCTATCTACAGCAAAAGATCTTTCTACAGCGCAGGATCTGTCAACAGCAAAGGATCAATCTATAGAAAAAGATTTATTTACAACAAAAGTTCTATCTACAGCAAAGAATCTATCTACAGCAAAGGATCTATCAACAATAAGGGATCTATCTGCAGCAAAGGATCTATCTACAGCAAAGGATCTATCTAAAGCCAATGATCTATCTACAGATAAGGCTCCATCAACAGCAAAGGATCTATCTACAGTAAAGGATCTATCTACTGAAAAGGATCTATCTACAGCAAAGGATCTATCTACAGCAAAGGACCTATCTACAGTAAAAGATCTATCTACATCATATGATCAATCCATAGCAAATGATCTATCTATAGCAAAGGATCTATTTACAGTGAAGGAGCTATCTACAGCAAAAGATCTATCAACAATGAGGGATCTATCTGCAGCAAAGTATCTATCTACAGCAAAAGATCTATCTTCAGCAAAGGATCTTTATACAGCATAGGATCTATGTACAGTAATGGATCTATCTACTGCATAGGATACATCTGCTGCAAAGAATCTATCTACAGCAAAGAATTTATCTACAGCAAAGGATCTATCTACAGCAAAGGATCTATCTACAGCAAAGGATCTATCTACAGCAAAGGATCTATCTACAGTCAAGGATTTATCTACTGCAAAGGATCTCTCTACAGCATAGAATCAATCTAAAGTTAAGGATCTATCTTAAGCAAAGGATCTATCTACAGCAAAGGATCTATCTAAAGCCAATGATCTATCTACAACAAAAAATCTATTTACAACAGCAGAACTTTATTCAGCAAAGGATCTATCTACAGCGAAGAATCTATCTACAGCAAAGTGATCTATCTTCAGTAAGGTATCTATCTACAGCAAAGAATCTGTCCTCACCAAAGGATCTTTCTACAACGCAGGATCTGTCAACAGCAAAGGATCAATCTACAGCAAAGTATCTATCTACAGCAAAGGATCTATCTACTGCAAAGGATCTATCTACAGTAAAGGATCTGTTTACAGTCAATGATTTATCTACTGCAAAGGATCTCTCCACAGCAAAGGATCAATCTACATTTAAGGATCTATCTTAAGCAAAGGATCTATCTACAGCAAAAGATCTTTCTACAGCGCAGGATCTGTCAACAGCAAAGGATCAATCTATAGAAAAAGATTTATTTACAACAAAAGTTCTATCTACAGCAAAGAATCTATCTACAGCAAAGGATCTATCAACAATAAGGGATCTATCTGCAGCAAAGGATCTATCTACAGCAAAGGATCTATCTAAAGCCAATGATCTATCTACAGATAAGGCTCCATCAACAGGAAAGGAACTATCTACAGTAATGGATCTATCTACTGAAAAGGATCTATCTACAGCAAAGGATCTATCTACAGCAAAGGACCTATCTACAGTAGAGGATCTATCTACATCATATGATCAATCCATAGCAAGGGATCTATCTATAGCAAAGGATCTATTTACAGTGAAGGAGCTATCAACAGCAAAAGATCTATCAACAATGAGGGATCTATCTGCAGCAAAGTATCTATCTACAGCAAAAGATCTATCTTCAGCAAAGGATCTTTATACAGCATAGGATCTATGTACAGTAATGGATCTATCTACTGCATAGGATACATCTGCTGCAAAGAATCTATCTACAGCAAAGAAACTATCTTCAGCAAAGAATTTATCTACAGCAAAGGATCTATCTACAGCAAAGGATCTATCTACAGAAAAGGATCTATCTACAGTCAAGGATCTATCTACAGCAAAGGATCTATCTACAGTCAAGGATTTATCTACAGCGAAGGATCTATCTACAGCAAAGTGATCTAACTTCAGTAAGGTATCTATCTACAGCAAAGAATCTGTCCACACCAAAGGATCTTTCTACAACGCAGGATCTGTCAACAGCAAAGGATCAATCTACAGCAAAGTATCTATCTACAGCAAAGGATCTATCTACTGCAAAGGATCTATCTACAGTAAAGGATCTGTTTACAGTCAATGATTTATCTACTGCAAAGGATCTCTCTACAGCAAAGGATCAATCTACATTTAAGGATCTATCTTAAGCAAAGGATCTATCTACAGCAAAAGATCTTTCTACAGCGCAGGATCTGTCAACAGCAAAGGATCAATCTATATAAAAAGATTTATTTACAACGAAAGTTCTATCTACAGCAAAGAATCTATCTACAGCAAAGGATCTATCAACAATAAGGGATCTATCTGCAGCAAAGGATCTATCTGCAGCAAAGAATCTATCTACAGCAAAGTGATCTATCTACAGTAAGGGATCTATCTACAGCAAATAATCTATCTACAGCAAAGTGATCTATCTACAGTAAGGGATCTATCTACAGCAAAGAATATAACTACACCAAAGGATCTTTCTACAGCGAAAGATCTGTCAACAGCAAAGGATCTATCAACAGCAATGGATGTATTTACAGCAGGAGATCTTTCTACAGCAGAGGATTTTTCTACAGCAAAGGATCAATCTACAGCAAAGGATCTATTTTCAGTATGAGATCTATCTACAGCAACGGTTTTATCTACAATAAAAGATCTATCTACAGAAAAGGATCTATCTTCAGAAAAGGATCTATCTACAGCGAAGAATCTATCTACAGCAAAGGATCTATCTACGGCAAAGGATCTATCTACGGCAAGGGATCTATCTACGGCAAAGGCAAAGAATTTATTTATTTATTTACAGCAAAGGATCTTACATCTATCTACAGCTAAGGATCTATCTACAGTAAAAGATCTATCTACTACAAAGGATCTATCTACAGCAAAGGATCTATCTACAACAAAGAATCTAAGTACAGCTAAGAATCTATCTACAGCAAAGGATCCATCTACAGTAAAGGATCTATCTACTGCAAAGGATCTGACTACAGCAAAGGATCTATCTACAACAAAGAATCTATCTACAGCAAAGAATCTATGTTCAGCAGATAATCTATCTACAGCAAATGATCTATCTACAGCAAAGGATCAATCTAATGACAATGATCTATCTAAAGTAACGGGTCTATATACAGCAAAGGATCCATCTACAGCTAAGGATCTATCAACTGCAAAGGATCAATCTATAACAAAAGATCTATTTACAACAAAAGTTCTATCTACAGGAAAAGATCTATCTACAGCAAAGGATCTATCTACAGGAAAGGATCTATCTACAGCAAAGGATCTATTTACAGTAAAGGAGCTATCTACAGCAAATGATCTATCAACAATGAGGGATCTATCTGCAGCAAAGGATCTATCTACAGCAAAGGAGCTATCTACAGCAAAAGATCTATCAACAATGAGGGATCTATCTGCAGCAAAGGATCTATCTACAGCAAAGGATCTATCTTCAGCAAAGGATCTTTATACAGCAAAAGATCTATCAACAATGAGGGATCTATCTGCAACAAAGAATCTATCTACAGCAAAGGATCTATCTACAGCAAAGGATCTATCTACAGAAAAGGATCTATCTACAGCAAAGGATCTATCTACAGTCAAGGATTTATCTACAGCATAGGATCTCTCTACAGCAAAGGATCAATCTACAGTTAAGGATCTATCTTAAGCAAAGGATCTATCTACAGCAAAATATCTATCTAAAGCCAATGATCTATCTACAACAAAGGATTTATTTACAACAGCAGAACTTTATACCCTAATATATCTATCTACAGCAAAGGATCTATCTACATCAAAGTGATCTATCTTCAGTAAGAGATCTATCTACAACAAAGAATCTGTCTACGCCAAAGGATTTTTTACAGCGCAGGATCTATCAACAGCAGAGGATCAATTTTTAGCAAAAGATATATTTACAACAAAAGTTCTATCTACAGCAAAATATCTATCTACAGCAAAGGATTTATCCACAGGAAAGGATCTATCTACAGCAAAGGATCTATTTACAGTAAAGGAGCTATCTACAGCAAAAGATCTATCAACAATAAGGGATCTACCTACAGCAAATGATCTAACTAAAGCAAGGTGTTCTATCTACAGTAAGGGATCTATCTACAGCAAAGAATCTATCTACACCAAAGGATCTTTCTACAGCGAAAGATCAGTCAACAGCAAAGGATCTATCTACAGCAAAGGATCTATTTACAGCAGAAGATCTTTCTACAGCAGAGGATCTTTCTACAGCAAAATATCTATCTACAGCAAAGAATCTATTTACAGTATGGGATCTATCAACAGCAAAGGTTTTATCTACAGTAAAGGATCTATCTACAGAAAAGGATCTATCTACAGAAAAGGATCTATCTACAGCAAAGGATCTATCTACAGCAAAGGATCTATCTTAAGCCAATGATCTATCTACAAAAAAGGATCTATTTACAACAGCAGAACTTTATACAGCATAGAATCTGTCTACAGCAAAGGATCTATCTACAGCAAAGTGATCTATTTTCAGTAAGGGATCTATCTACAGAAAAGAATCTGTCTACACCAAAAGATCTTTCTACAGTGCAGGATCTGTCAACAGCAAAGGATCAATCTATATCAAAAGATCTATTTACAACAAAAGTTCTATCTACAGCAAAGAATCTATCTACAGCAAAGGATCTATCAACAATAAGGGATCTATCTGCAGCAAAGGATCTATCTACAGCAAAGGATCTATCTTCAGCAAAGGATCTATCTACAGCAAAGTGATCTATCTACAGTAAGGGATCTATCTACAGCAAATGATCTATCTACAGCAAAGTGATCTATCTACAGTATGGGATCTATCTACAGCAAAGAATCCATCTACACCAAAGGATCTTTCTACAGCGAAAGATCTGTCAACAGCAAAGGATCTATCTACAGCAATGGATCTATTTACATCAGGAGATCTTTCTACAGCAGAGGATTTTTCTACAGCAAAGGATCTATCTACAGCAAAGGATCTATTTTCATTGAGGGATCTATCTACAGCAACGGTTTTATCTACAATAAAAGATCTATCTACAAAAAAGGATCTATCTACAGCAAAGGATCTATCTAAGGTAAGGGATCTATCTACGACAAAGGATTTATTTATATATTTACAGCAAAGGATCTTAGATCTTTCTACAGCTAAGGATCTATCTACAGTAAAAGATCTATCTACTACAAAGGATCTATGTACAGCAAAGGATCTATCTACAACAAAGAATCTATGTACAGCTAAGAATCTATCTACAGCGAAGGATCTATCTAGAGTGAAGGATCTATATACTGCAAAGGCTCTGTCTACAGCAAAGGATCTATCTACATCAAAGATTCTATCTAAGGCAAAGAATCTATGTTCAGCAGATAATCTATCTACAGCAAATGATCTATCTACAGCAAAGGACCAATCTACAGACAATGATCTATCTAAAGTAACGGGACTATATACAGCAAAGGATCCATCTACAGTTAAGGATCTATCAACAACAAAGGATCAATCTATAACAAAAGATCTATTTACAACAAAATTTCTATCTACAGCAAAGGATCTATATACAGCAAAGGATCTATCTACAGGAAAGGATCTATCTACAGCAAAGGATCTATTTACAGTAAAGGAGCTATCTAAAGAAAATGATCTATCAACAATGAGGGATCTATCTGCAGCAAAGGATCTATCTACAGCAAAGGAGCTATTTACAGCAAAAGATCTATCAACAATGAGGGATCTATCTGCAGCAAAGGATCTATCTACAGCAAAGGATCTATCTTCAGCAAAGGATCTATCTACAGCAAAGTGATCTATCTACAGTAAGGGATCTATCTACAGCAAATGATCTATCTACAGCAAAGTGATCTATCTACAGTATGGGATCTATCTACAGCAAAGAATCCATCTACACCAAAGGATCTTTCTACAGCGAAAGATCTGTCAACAGCAAAGGATCTATCTACAGCAATGGATCTATTTACATCAGGAGATCTTTCTACAGCAGAGGATTTTTCTACAGCAAAGGATCTATCTACAGCAAAGGATCTATTTTCATTAAGGGATCTATCTACAGCAACGGTTTTATCTACAATAAAAGATCTATCTACAAAAAAGGATCTATCTACAGCAAAGGATCTATCTACGGTAAGGGATCTATCTACGACAAAGGATTTATTTATATATTTACAGCAAAGGATCTTAGATCTTTCTACAGCTAAGGATCTATCTACAGTAAAAGATCTATCTACTACAAAGGATCTATGTACAGCAAAGGATCTATCTACAACAAAGAATCTATGTACAGCTAAGAATCTATCTACAGCAAAGGATCTATCTAGAGTGAAGGATCTATATACTGCAAAGGATCTGTCTACAGCAAAGGATCTATCTACATCAAAGAATCTATCTAAGGCAAAGAATCTATGTTCAGCAGATAATCTATCTACAGCAAATGATCTATCTACAGCAAAGGACCAATCTACAGACAATGATCTATCTAAAGTAACGGGACTATATACAGCAAAGGATCCATCTACAGTTAAGGATCTATCAACAACAAAGGATCAATCTATAACAAAAGATCTATTTACAACAAAATTTCTATCTACAGCAAAGGATCTATATACAGCAAAGGATCTATCTACAGGAAAGGATCTATCTACAGTCAAGGATTTATCTACAGCATAGGATCTCTCTACAGCAAAGGATCAATCTACAGTTAAGGATCTATCTTAAGCAAAGGATCTATCTACAGCAAAATATCTATCTAAAGCCAATGATCTATCTACAACAAAGGATTTATTTACAACAGCAGAACTTTATACCCTAATATATCTATCTACAGCAAAGGATCTATCTACATCAAAGTGATCTATCTTCAGTAAGAGATCTATCTACAACAAAGAATCTGTCTACGCCAAAGGATTTTTTACAGCGCAGGATCTATCAACAGCAGAGGATCAATTTTTAGCAAAAGATATATTTACAACAAAAGTTCTATCTACAGCAAAATATCTATCTACAGCAAAGGATTTATCCACAGGAAAGGATCTATCTACAGCAAAGGATCTATTTACAGTAAAGGAGCTATCTACAGCAAAAGATCTATCAACAATAAGGGATCTACCTACAGCAAATGATCTAACTAAAGCAAGGTGTTCTATCTACAGTAAGGGATCTATCTACAGCAAAGAATCTATCTACACCAAAGGATCTTTCTACAGCGAAAGATCAGTCAACAGCAAAGGATCTATCTACAGCAAAGGATCTATTTACAGCAGAAGATCTTTCTACAGCAGAGGATCTTTCTACAGCAAAATATCTATCTACAGCAAAGAATCTATTTACAGTATGGGATCTATCAACAGCAAAGGTTTTATCTACAGTAAAGGATCTATCTACAGAAAAGGATCTATCTACAGAAAAGGATCTATCTACAGCAAAGGATCTATCTACAGCAAAGGATCTATCTTAAGCCAATGATCTATCTACAAAAAAGGATCTATTTACAACAGCAGAACTTTATACAGCATAGAATCTGTCTACAGCAAAGGATCTATCTACAGCAAAGTGATCTATTTTCAGTAAGGGATCTATCTACAGAAAAGAATCTGTCTACACCAAAAGATCTTTCTACAGTGCAGGATCTGTCAACAGCAAAGGATCAATCTATATCAAAAGATCTATTTACAACAAAAGTTCTATCTACAGCAAAGAATCTATCTACAGCAAAGGATCTATCAACAATAAGGGATCTATCTGCAGCAAAGGATCTATCTACAGCAAAGGATCTATCTTCAGCAAAGGATCTATCTACAGCAAAGTGATCTATCTACAGTAAGGGATCTATCTACAGCAAATGATCTATCTACAGCAAAGTGATCTATCTACAGTATGGGATCTATCTACAGCAAAGAATCCATCTACACCAAAGGATCTTTCTACAGCGAAAGATCTGTCAACAGCAAAGGATCTATCTACAGCAATGGATCTATTTACATCAGGAGATCTTTCTACAGCAGAGGATTTTTCTACAGCAAAGGATCTATCTACAGCAAAGGATCTATTTTCATTGAGGGATCTATCTACAGCAACGGTTTTATCTACAATAAAAGATCTATCTACAAAAAAGGATCTATCTACAGCAAAGGATCTATCTAAGGTAAGGGATCTATCTACGACAAAGGATTTTTTTATATATTTACAGCAAAGGATCTTAGATCTTTCTACAGCTAAGGATCTATCTACAGTAAAAGATCTATCTACTACAAAGGATCTATGTACAGCAAAGGATCTATCTACAACAAAGAATCTATGTACAGCTAAGAATCTATCTACAGCGAAGGATCTATCTAGAGTGAAGGATCTATATACTGCAAAGGCTCTGTCTACAGCAAAGGATCTATCTACATCAAAGATTCTATCTAAGGCAAAGAATCTATGTTCAGCAGATAATCTATCTACAGCAAATGATCTATCTACAGCAAAGGACCAATCTACAGACAATGATCTATCTAAAGTAACGGGACTATATACAGCAAAGGATCCATCTACAGTTAAGGATCTATCAACAACAAAGGATCAATCTATAACAAAAGATCTATTTACAACAAAATTTCTATCTACAGCAAAGGATCTATATACAGCAAAGGATCTATCTACAGGAAAGGATCTATCTACAGCAAAGGATCTATTTACAGTAAAGGAGCTATCTAAAGAAAATGATCTATCAACAATGAGGGATCTATCTGCAGCAAAGGATCTATCTACAGCAAAGGAGCTATTTACAGCAAAAGATCTATCAACAATGAGGGATCTATCTGCAGCAAAGGATCTATCTACAGCAAAGGATCTATCTTCAGCAAAGGATCTATCTACAGCAAAGTGATCTATCTACAGTAAGGGATCTATCTACAGCAAATGATCTATCTACAGCAAAGTGATCTATCTACAGTATGGGATCTATCTACAGCAAAGAATCCATCTACACCAAAGGATCTTTCTACAGCGAAAGATCTGTCAACAGCAAAGGATCTATCTACAGCAATGGATCTATTTACATCAGGAGATCTTTCTACAGCAGAGGATTTTTCTACAGCAAAGGATCTATCTACAGCAAAGGATCTATTTTCATTAAGGGATCTATCTACAGCAACGGTTTTATCTACAATAAAAGATCTATCTACAAAAAAGGATCTATCTACAGCAAAGGATCTATCTACGGTAAGGGATCTATCTACGACAAAGGATTTATTTATATATTTACAGCAAAGGATCTTAGATCTTTCTACAGCTAAGGATCTATCTACAGTAAAAGATCTATCTACTACAAAGGATCTATGTACAGCAAAGGATCTATCTACAACAAAGAATCTATGTACAGCTAAGAATCTATCTACAGCAAAGGATCTATCTAGAGTGAAGGATCTATATACTGCAAAGGATCTGTCTACAGCAAAGGATCTATCTACATCAAAGAATCTATCTAAGGCAAAGAATCTATGTTCAGCAGATAATCTATCTACAGCAAATGATCTATCTACAGCAAAGGACCAATCTACAGACAATGATCTATCTAAAGTAACGGGACTATATACAGCAAAGGATCCATCTACAGTTAAGGATCTATCAACAACAAAGGATCAATCTATAACAAAAGATCTATTTACAACAAAATTTCTATCTACAGCAAAGGATCTATATACAGCAAAGGATCTATCTACAGGAAAGGATCTATCTACAGCAAAGGATCTATTTACAGTAAAGGAGCTATCTAAAGAAAATGATCAATCAACAATGAGGGATCTATCTGCAGCAAAGGATCTATCTACAGCAAAGGAGCTATTTACAGCAAAATATCTATCAACAATGAGGGATCTATCTGCAGCAAAATATCTATCTGCATCAAAAGATCTATCTACAGCAAAGGACCTATCTACAGTAAAGGATCTATCTACATCATATGATCAATCCATAGCAAGGGATCTATCTACAGCAAAGTATCTATCTACAACAAAAGATCTATCAACAATGAGGGATCTATCTGCAGCAAAGTATCTATCTACAGCAAAAGATCTATCTTCAGCAAAGGATCTTTATACAGCATAAGATCTATGTACAGTAATGGATCTATCTACTGCTTAGGATACATCTGCTGCAAAGATTCTATCTACAGCAAAGAAACTATCTTCAGCAAAGAATTTATCTACAGCAAAGGATCTATCTACAACAAAGGATCTATCTACAGCAAATGATCTATCTACTACAAGGATCTATCTACAGCAAATGTTCTATCTACAACTAAGAATCTATGTACAGCAAAGAATCTATCAGCAGTAAAGAATCTATCTACAGCATAGGATCTATCTACAGCAAAGGATCTATATACAGCAAAGGATCTATCTACAGCAAAGGATCTATCTACAGTAAAGGATCTATCAACAGCAAAGTATCTATCTACAGCAAACGATTTATCTTCAGCAAATGATCTATCTACAGATAAGGCTCCATCCACAGCAAAGGATCTATCTACAGTAAAGGTTCTATCTACTGAAAAGGATCTATATACAGAAAAGGATCTATTTACAGTAAAGGAGCTATCTACAGCAAAAGATCTATCAAGAATGAGGGATCTATCTGCAGCAAAGGATCTATCTACAGCAAAGGATCTATCTGCAGCAAAGGATCTATCTACAGCAAAGGATCTATCTTAAGCAAAGGATCTTTATACAGCATAGGATCTATGTACAGTAATGGATCTATCTACTGCATAGGATACATCTGCTGCAAAGAATCTATCTAAAGCAAAGAAACTATCTTCAGCAAAGAATCTATCTACAGCAAAGGATCTATCTACAGCAAAGGATCTATCTACAGCAAAGGATCTATCTACAGCAAAGGATCTATCTACAGTCAAGGATTTATCTACTGCAAAGGATCTCTCTACAGCATAGGATCAATCTAAAGTTAAGGATCTATCTTAAGCAAAGGATCAATCTACAGCAAAGGATCTATCTAAAGCCAATGATCTATCTACAACAAAAAATCTATTTACAACAGCAGAACTTTATACAGCAAAGGATCTATCTACAGCGAAGGATCTATCTACAGCAAAGTGATCTATCTGCAGTTAGGTATCTATCTACAGCAAAGAATCTGTCCTCACCAAAGGATCTTTCTACAACGCAGGATCTGTCAACAGCAAAGGATCAATCTACAGCAAAGTATCTATCAACAGCAAAGGATCTATCTACTGCGAAGAATCTATCTACAGCAAAGGATCTGTTTACAGTCAAAGATTTATCTACTGCAAAGGATCTCTCTACAGCAAAGGATAAATCTACATTTAAGGATCTACCTTGAGCAAAGGATCTATCTACAGCAAAAGATCTATCTACAGCGCAGGATCTGTCAACAGCAAAGGATCAATCTATGGAAAAAGATTTATTTACAACAAAACTTCTATCTACAGCAAAGAATCGATCTACAGCAAAGGATCTATCAACAAGAAGGGATCTATCTGCAGCAAAGGATCTATCTACAGCAAAGGATCTATCTTCAGCAAAGTATCTATCTACAGCAAAGTGATCTATCTACAGTAAGGGATCTATCTTCAGCAAATGATCTATCTACAGCAAAGTATCTATCTTCAGCAAAGGATCTATATACAGCACAGAATCTATGTACAGTAATGGATCTATCTTCTGCTTAGAATACATCTACTGCAAAGAATCTATCTACAGCAAAGAATCTATCTTCAGCAAAGAATCTATCTACAGCAAAGGATCTATCTACAGCAAAGGATCTATCTACAGAAAAGGATCTATCTACAGCAAAGGATCTATCTACAGTCAAGGATTTATCTACTGCATAGGATCTCTCTACAGCAAAGGATCAATCTACAGTTAAGGATCTATCTTAGGCAAAGGAACTATCTACAGCAAAAATCTATCTAAAGCCAATGATCTATCTACAGCAAAGGATTTATCTACAGGAAAGGATCTATCTACAGCAACGGATCTATTTACAGTAAAGGAACTATCTACAGCAAAAGATCTATCAACAATAAGGGATCTATCTACAGCAAATGATCTATCTACAGCAAAGTGTTCTATCTACAGTAAGGGATCTATCTTCAGCAAAGAATCTATCTACACCGAAGGATCTTTCTACAGCAAAAGATCTGTCAACAGCAAAGGATCTATCTACAGCAAGGGATCTATTTACAGCAGAAGATCTTTCTACAGCAGAGGATCTTTCTACAGCAAAGGATCTATCTACAGCAAAGAATCTATTTACAGTATGGGATCTATCAACAGCAAAGGTTTTATCTACAGTAAAGGATCTATCTACAAAAAAGGATCTATCCACTGAAAAGGATCTATCTACAGCGAAGGATCTATCTACATCAAAGGATCTATCTACAGCAAATGATCTATCCACGGCAAGGGATCTATCTACGGCACAGGATTTATTTATTTATTTACAGCAAAGGATCTATCTACAGAAAAGGATCTATCTATTGAAAAAGATCTATCTACAGCGAAGGATCTATCTACAGCAAAGGATCTATCTACAGTAAAGGATCTATCTACAGCAAAGGATCTATCTACAGTAAAGGATCTATCAACAGCAAAGTATCTATCTACAGCAAACGATTTATCTTCAGCAAATGATCTATCTACAGATAAGGCTCCATCAACAGCAAAGGATCTATCTACAGTAAAGGATCTATCTACTGAAAAGGATCTATCTACAGCAAAGGATCTATCTACAGCAAAGGACCTATCTACAGTAAAAGATCTATCTACATCATATGATCAATCCATAGCAAGGGATCTATCTACAGCAAAGGATCTATTTACAGTGAAGGAGCTATCTACAGCAAAAGATCTATCAACAATGAGGGATCTATCTGCAGCAAAGTATCTATCTACAGCAAAAGATCTATCTTCAGCAAAGGATCTTTATACAGCATAGGATCTATGTACAGTAATGGATCTATCTACTGCATAGGATACATCTGCTGCAAAGAATCTATCTACAGCAAAGAAACTATCTTCAGCAAAGAATTTATCTACAGCAAAGGATCTATCTACAGCAAAGGATCTATCTACAGCAAAGGATCTATCTACAGCAAAGGATCTATCTACAGTCAAGGATTTATCTACTGCAAAGGATCTCTCTACAGCATAGAATCAATCTAAAGTTAAAGATCTATCTTAAGCAAAGGATCTATCTACAGCAAAGGATCTATCTAAAGCCAATGATCTATCTACAACAAAAAATCTATTTACAACAGCAGAACTTTATTCAGCAAAGGATCTATCTACAGCGAAGAATCTATCTACAGCAAAGTGATCTATCTTCAGTAAGGTATCTATCTACAGCAAAGAATCTGTCCTCACCAAAGGATCTTTCTACAACGCAGGATCTGTCAACAGCAAAGGATCAATCTACAGCAAAGTATCTATCTACAGCAAAGGATCTATCTACTGCAAAGGATCTATCTATAGTAAAGGATCTGTTTACAGCCAATGATCTATCTACAACAAAAAATCTATTTACAACAGCAGAACTTTATTCAGCAAAGGATCTATCTACAGCGAAGAATCTATCTACAGCAAAGTGATCTATCTTCAGTAAGGTATCTATCTACAGCAAAGAATCTGTCCTCACCAAAGGATCTTTCTACAACGCAGGATCTGTCAACAGCAAAGGATCAATCTACAGCAAAGTATCTATCTGCAGCAAAGGATCTATCTACAGCAAAGGATCTATCTAAAGCCAATGATCTATCTACAGATAAGGCTCCATCAACAGCAGAGGATCTATCTACAGTAAAGGATCTATCTACTGAAAAGGATCTATCTACAGCAAAGGATCTATCTACAGCAAAGGACCTATCTACAGTAGAGGATCTATCTACATCATATGATCAATCCATAGCAAGGGATCTATCTATAGCAAAGGATCTATTTACAGTGAAGGAGCTATCTACAGCAAAAGATCTATCAACAATGAGGGATCTATCTGCAGCAAAGTATCTATCTACAGCAAAAGATCTATCTTCAGCAAAGGATCTTTATACAGCATAGGATCTATGTACAGTAATGGATCTATCTACTGCATAGGATACATCTGCTGCAAAGAATCTATCTACAGCAAAGAATTTATCTACAGCAAAGGATCTATCTACAGCAAAGGATCTATCTACAGCAAAGGATCTATCTACAGCAAAGGATCTATCTACAGTCAAGGATTTATCTACTGCAAAGGATCTCTCTACAGCATAGAATCAATCTAAAGTTAAGGATCTATCTTAAGCAAAGGATCTATCTACAGCAAAGGATCTATCTAAAGCCAATGATCTATCTACAACAAAAAATCTATTTACAACAGCAGAACTTTATTCAGCAAAGGATCTATCTACAGCGAAGAATCTATCTACAGCAAAGTGATCTATCTTCAGTAAGGTATCTATCTACAGCAAAGAATCTGTCCTCACCAAAGGATCTTTCTACAACGCAGGATCTGTCAACAGCAAAGGATCAATCTACAGCAAAGTATCTATCTACAGCAAAGGATCTATCTACTGCAAAGGATCTATCTACAGTAAAGGATCTGTTTACAGTCAATGATTTATCTACTGCAAAGGATCTCTCCACAGCAAAGGATCAATCTACATTTAAGGATCTATCTTAAGCAAAGGATCTATCTACAGCAAAAGATCTTTCTACAGCGCAGGATCTGTCAACAGCAAAGGATCAATCTATAGAAAAAGATTTATTTACAACAAAAGTTCTATCTACAGCAAAGAATCTATCTACAGCAAAGGATCTATCAACAATAAGGGATCTATCTGCAGCAAAGGATCTATCTACAGCAAAGGATCTATCAAAAGCCAATGATCTATCTACAGATAAGGCTCCATCAACAGGAAAGGATCTATCTACAGTAATGGATCTATCTACTGAAAAGGATCTATCTACAGCAAAGGATCTATCTACAGCAAAGGTCCTATCTACAGTAGAGGATCTATCTACATCATATGATCAATCCATAGCAAGAAATCTATCTATAGCAAAGGATCTATTTACAGTGAAGGAGCTATCTACAGCAAAAGATCTATCAACAATGAGAGATCTATCTGCAGCAAAGTATCTATCTACAGCAAAAGATCTATCTTCAGCAAAGGATCTTTATACAGCATAGGATCTATGTACAGTAATGGATCTATCTACTGCATAGGATACATCTGCTGCAAAGAATCTATCTACAGCAAAGAAACTATCTTCAGCAAAGAATTTATCTACAGCAAAGGATCTATCTACAGCAAAAGATCTATCTACAGCAAAGGATCTATCTACAGTCAAGGATCTTTCTACAGCAAAGGATCTATCTACAGTCAAGGATTTATCTACAGCGAAGGATCTATCTACAGCAAAGTGATCTAACTTCAGTAAGGTATCTATCTACAGCAAAGAATCTGTCCACACCAAAGGATCTTTCTACAACGCAGGATCTGTCAACAGCAAAGGATCAATCTACAGCAAAGTATCTATCTACAGCAAAGGATCTATCTACTGCAAAGGATCTATCTACAGTAAAGGATCTGTTTACAGTCAATGATTTATCTACTGCAAAGGATCTCTCTACAGCAAAGGATCAATCTACATTTAAGGATCTATCTTAAGCAAAGGATCTATCTACAGCAAAAGATCTTTCTACAGCGCAGGATCTGTCAACAGCAAAGGATAAATCTATATAAAAAGATTTATTTACAACGAAAGTTCTATCTACAGCAAAGAATCTATCTACAGCAAAGGATCTATCAACAATAAGGGATCTATCTGCAGCAAAGGATCTATCTGCAGCAAAGAAACTATCTACAGCAAAGTGATCTATCTACAGTAAGGGATCTATCTACAGCAAATAATCTATCTACAGCAAAGTGATCTATCTACAGTAAGGGATCTATCTACAGCAAAGAATCTAACTACACCAAAGGATCTTTCTACAGCGAAAGATCTGTCAACAGCAAAGGATCTATCAACAGCAATGGATGTATTTACAGCAGGAGATCTTTCTACAGCAGAGGATTTTTCTACAGCAAAGGATCAATCTACAGCAAAGGATCTATTTTCAGTATGAGATCTATCTACAGCAACGGTTTTATCTACAATAAAAGATCTATCTACAGAAAAGGATCTATCTTCAGAAAAGGATCTATTTACAGCGAAGAATCTATCTACAGCAAAGGATCTATCTACAGCAAAGGATCTATCTACGGCAAGGGATCTATCTACGGCAAAGGCAAAGAATTTATTTATTTATTTACAGCAAAGGATCTTACATCTATCTACAGCTAAGGATCTATCTACAGTAAAAGATCTATCTACTACAAAGGATCTATCTACAGCAAAGGATCTATCTACAACAAAGAATCTAAGTACAGCTAAGAATCTATCTACAGCAAAGGATCCATCTACAGTAAAGGATCTATCTACTGCAAAGGATCTGTCTACAGCAAAGGATCTATCTACAACAAAGAATCTATCTACAGCAAAGAATCTATGTTCAGCAGATAATCTATCTACAGCAAATGATCTATCTACAGCAAAGGATCAATCTAATGACAATGATCTATCTAAAGTAACGGGTCTATATACAGCAAAGGATCCGTCTACAGCTAAGGATCTATCAACTGCAAAGGATCAATCTATAACAAAAGATCTATTTACAACAAAAGTTCTATCTACAGGAAAGGATCTATCTACAGCAAAGGATCTATCTACAGGAAAGGATCTATCTACAGCAAAGGATCTATTTACAGTAAAGGAGCTATCTACAGCAAATGATCTATCAACAATGAGGGATCTATCTGCAGCAAAGGATCTATCTACAGCAAAGGAGCTATCTACAGCAAAAGATCTATCAACAATGAGGGATCTATCTGCAGCAAAGGATCTATCTACAGCAAAGGATCTATCTTCAGCAAAGGATCTTTATACAGCAAAAGATCTATCAACAATGAGGGATCTATCTGCAACAAAGAATCTATATACAGCAGAGAATCTATCTTCAGCAAAGAATCTATCTACAGCAAAGGATCTATCTACAGCAAAGGATCTATCTACAGAAAAGGATCTATCTACAGCAAAGGATCTATCTACAGTCAAGGATTTATCTACAGCATAGGATCTCTCTACAGCAAAGGATCAATCTACAGTTAAGGATCTATCTTAAGCAAAGGATCTATCAACAGCAAAATATCTATCTAAAGCCAATGATCTATCTACAACAAAGGATTTATTTACAACAGCAGAACTTTATACCCTAATATATCTATCTACAGCAAAGGATCTATCTACATCAAAGTGATCTATCTTCAGTAAGAGATCTATCTACAACAAAGAATCTGTCTACGCCAAAGGATTTTTTACAGCGCAGGATCTATCAACAGCAGAGGATCAATTTTTAGCAAAAGATATATTTACAACAAAAGTTCTATCTACAGCAAAATATCTATCTACAGCAAAGGATTTATCCACAGGAAAGGATCTATCTACAGCAAAGGATCTATTTACAGTAAAGGAGCTATCTACAGCAAAAGATCTATCAACAATAAGGGATCTACCTACAGCAAATGATCTAACTAAAGCAAGGTGTTCTATCTACAGTAAGGGATCTATCTACAGCAAAGAATCTATCTACACCAAAGGATCTTTCTACAGCGAAAGATCAGTCAACAGCAAAGGATCTATCTACAGCAAAGGATCTATTTACAGCAGAAGATCTTTCTACAGCAGAGGATCTTTCTACAGCAAAATATCTATCAACAGCAAAGATTCTATTTACAGTATGGGATCTATCAACAGCAAAGGTTTTATCTACAGTAAAGGATCTATCTACAGAAAAGGATCTATCTACATAAAAGGATCTATCTACAGCAAAGGATCTATCTACAGCAAAGGATCTATCTTAAGCCAATGATCTATCTACAAAAAAGAATCTATTTACAACAGCAGAACTTTATACAGCATAGAATCTGTCTACAGCAAAGGATCTATCTACAGCAAAGTGATCTATTTTCAGTAAGGGATCTATCTACAGAAAAGAATCTGTCTACACCAAAAGATCTTTCTACAGTGCAGGATCTGTCAACAGCAAAGGATCAATCTATATCAAAAGATCTATTTACAACAAAAGTTCTATCTACAGCAAAGAATCTATCTACAGCAAAGGATCTATCAACAATAAGGGATCTATCTGCAGCAAAGGATCTATCTACAGCAAAGGATCTATCTTCAGCAAAGGATCTATCTACAGCAAAGTGATCTATCTACAGTAAGGGATCTATCTACAGCAAATGATCTATCAACAGCAAATTGATCTATCTACAGTATGGGATCTATCTACAGCAAAGAATCCATCTACACCAAAGGATCTTTCTACAGCGAAAGATCTGTAAACAGCAAAGGATCTATCTACAGCAATGGATCTATTTACATCAGGAGATCTTTCTACAGCAGAGGATTTTTCTACATCAAAGGATCTATCTACAGCAAAGGATCTATTTTCATTAAGGGATCTATCTACAGCAACGGTTTTATCTACAATAAAAGATCTATCTACAAAAAAGGATCTATCTACAGCAAAGGATCTATCTACGGTAAGGGATCTATCTACGACAAAGGATTTATTTATATATTTACAGCAAAGGATCTTAGATTTTTCTACAGCTAAGGATCTATCTACAGTAAAAGATCTATCTACTACAAAGGATCTATGTACAGCAAAGGATCTATCTACAACAAAGAATCTATGTACAGCTAAGAATCTATCTACAGCAAAGGATCTATCTAGAGTGAAGGATCTATATACTGCAAAGGATCTGTCTACAGCAAAGGATCTATCTACATCAAAGAATCTATCTAAGGCAAAGAATCTATGTTCAGCAGATAATCTATCTACAGCAAATGATCTATCTACAGCAAAGGACCAATCTACAGACAATGATCTATCTAAAGTAACGGGACTATATACAGCAAAGGATCCATCTACAGTTAAGGATCTATCAACAACAAAGGATCAATCTATAACAAAAGATCTATTTACAACAAAATTTCTATCTACAGCAAAGGATCTATATACAGCAAAGGATCTATCTACAGGAAAGGATCTATCTACAGCAAAGGATCTATTTACAGTAAAGGAGCTATCTAAAGAAAATGATCTATCAACAATGAGGGATCTATCTGCAGCAAAGGATCTATCTACAGCAAAGGAGCTATTTACAGCAAAAGATCTATCAACAATGAGGGATCTATCTGCAGCAAAATATCTATCTGCATCAAAAGATCTATCTACAGCAAAGGATCTATCTTCAGCATAGGATCTTTACAGCATAGTATCTATGTACAGTAATGGATCTTCTTCTGCATAGGATACATCTACTGCAAAGAATCTATCTACAGCAAAGAATCTATCTTCAGCAAAGAATCTATCTACAGCAAAGGATCTATCTACAGCCAAGGATCTATCTACAGAAAAGGATCTATATACAGCAAAGGATCTATCTAAGTTCAAGGATTTATCTACTGCATAGGATCTCTCTACAGCAAAGGATCAATCTACAGTTAATGATCTATCTTAAGCAATGGATCTATCTACAGCAAAACATCTATCTAAAGCCTATGATCTATCTACAACAATGGATCTATTTACAACAGCAGAACTTTATACCTCAATTGATCTATCTACAGCAAAGGATCTATCTACAGCAAAGTGATCTATCTTCAGTAAGAGATCTATCTACAGCAAGGAATCTGTCTACACCAAAGGATTTTTTACAGCGCAGGATCTATCAACAGCAGAGGATCAATCTTTAGCAAAAGATATATTTACAACAACAGTTCTATCTACAGCAAAAGATCTATCAACAATAAGGGATCTATCTACAGCAAATGATCTATCTACAGCAAAGGATCTCTCTACAGCAAAAGATCTGTCAACAGCTAGGGATCTATCTTAAGCAAAGGATCTATTTACAGCAGAAGATCTTTCTACAGCAGAGGATCCTTCTACAGCAAAGGATCTATCTACAGCAAAGAATCTATTTACAGTATGGGATCTATCAACAGCAAAGGTTTTATCTACAGTTAAGGATCAATCTACAGAAAAGGATCTATCTACAGAAAAGGATCTATCTACAGCGAAGGATCTATCTACAACAAAGGATCTATCTACAGCAAATGATCTATCTACGGCAAGGGATCTATCTACGGCACTGGATTTATTTATTTATTTACAGCAAAGGATCTATCTACAGAAAAGGATCTATCTACAGAAAAGGAACTATATACAGAAAAGGATCTATCTACAGTGAAGGATCTATCTACAACAAAGGATCTCTGTACAGCAAAGGATCTATCTACAGCAAAGGATCTATCTACAGTAAAGGATCAATCTACAGAAAAGGATCTATCAACAGAAAAGGATCTATCTACAGCGAAGGATCTATCTACAACAAAGGATCTATCTACAGCAAATGATCTATCTACGGCAAGGGATCTATCTACGGCACTAGATTTATTAATTTATTTACAGCAAAGGATCTATTTACAGAAAAGGATCCATCTACAGAAAAGGATCTATCTACAGTGAAGGATCTATCTACAACAAAGGATCTATGTACAGCAAAGAATCTATCTACAGCAAAGGATCTATCTACAGTAAAGGATCTATCTACAGCAAAGTATCTATATACAGCAAAGAATCTATCTTCAGCAAAGAATCTATCTACAGCAAAGGATCTATCTACAGCAAAGGATCTATCTACAGAAAAGGATCTATCTACAGTGAAGGATCTATCTACAACAAAGGATCTATGTACTGCAAAGAATCTATCTACAGCAAAGGATCTATCAACAATGAGGGATCTATCTGCAACAAAGAATCTATATACAGCAAAGAATCTATCTTCAGCAAAGAATCTATCTACAGCAAAGGATCTATCTACAGCAAAGGATCTATCCACAGAAAAGGATCTATCTACAGCAAAGGATCTATCTACAGTCAAGGATTTATCTACAGCATAGGATCTCTCTACAGCAAAGGATCAATCTACAGTTAAGGATCTATCTTAAGCAAAGGATCTATCTACAGCAAAATATCTATCTAAAGCCAATGATCTATCTACAACAAAGGATTTATTTACAACAGCAGAACTTTATACCCTAATATATCTATCTACAGCAAAGGATCTATCTACATCAAAGTGATCTATCTTCAGTAAGAGATCTATCTACAGCAAAGAATCTGTCTACGCCAAAGGATTTTTTACAGCGCAGGATCTATCAACAGCAGAGGATCAATTTTTAGCAAAAGATATATTTACAACAAAAGTTCTATCTACAGCAAAAAATCTATCTACAGCAAAGGATTTATCCACAGGAAAGGATCTATCTACAGCAAAGGATCTATTTACAGTAAAGGAGCTATCTAGAGCAAAAGATCTATCAACAATAAGGGATCTACCTACAGCAAATGATCTAACTAAAGCAAGGTGTTCTATCTACAGTAAGGGATCTATCTACAGCAAAGAATCTATCTACACCAAAGGATCTTTCTACAGCGAAAGATCAGTCAACAGCAAAGGATCTATCTACAGCAAAGGATCTATTTACAGCAGAAGATCTTTCTACAGCAGAGGATCTTTCTACAGCAAAATATCTATCTACAGCAAAGAATCTATTTACAGTATGGGATCTATCAACAGCAAAGGTTTTATCTACAGTAAAGGATCTATCTACAGAAAAGGATCTATCTACAGAAAAGGATCTATCTACAGCAAAGGATCTATCTACAGCAAAGGATCTATCTTAAGCAAATGATCTATCTACAAAAAAGGATCTATTTACAACAGCAGAACTTTATACAGAATAGAATCTGTCTACAGCAATGGATCTATCTACAGCAAAGTGATCTATTTTCAGTAAGGGATCTATCTACAGAAAAGAATCTGTCTACACCAAAAGATCTTTCTACAGTGCAGGATCTGTCAACAGCAAAGGATCAATCTATATCAAAAGTTCTATTTACAACAAAAGTTCTATCTACAGCAAAGAATCTATCTACAGCAAAGGATCTATCAACAATAAGGGATCTATCTGCAGCAAAGGATCTATCTACAGCAAAGGATCTATCTTCAGCAAAGGATCTATCTACAGCAAAGTGATCTATCTACAAAAGGGATCTATCTACAGCAAATGATCTATCTACAGCAAAGTGATCTATCTACAGTATGGGATCTATCTACAGCAAAGAATCCATCTACACCAAAGGATCTTTCTACAGCGAAAGATCTGTCAACAGCAAAGGATCTATCTACAGCAATGGATCTATTTACATCAGGAGATCTTTCTACAGCAGAGGATTTTTCTACAGCAAAGGATCTATCTACAGCAAAGTATCTATTTTCATTAAGGGATCTATCTACAGCAACGGTTTTATCTACAATAAAAGATCTATCTACAAAAAAGGATCTATCTACAGCAAAGGATCTATCTACGGTAAGGGATCTATCTACGACAAAGGATTTATTTATATATTTACAGCAAAGGATCTTAGATCTTTCTACAGCTAAGGATCTATCTACAGTAAAAGATCTATCTACTACAAAGGATCTATCTACAGCAAGGAATCTGTCTACACCAAAGGATTTTTTACAGCGCAGGATCTATCAACAGCAGAGGATCAATCTTTAGCAAAAGATATATTTACAACAACAGTTCTATCTACAGCAAAAGATCTATAAACAATAAGGGATCTATCTACAGCAAATGATATGTCTACAGCAAAGGATCTCTCTACAGCAAAAGATCTGTCAAAAGCTAGGGATCTATCTTAAGCAAAGGATCTATTTACAGCAGAAGATCTTTCTACAGCAGAGGACCCTTCTACAGCAAAGGATCTATCTACAGAAAAGAATCTATTTACAGTATGGGATCTATCAACAGCAAAGGTTTTATCTACAGTAAAGGATCAATCTACAGAAAAGGATCTATCTACAGAAAAGGATCTATCTACAGCGAAGGATCTATCTACAACAAAGGATCTATCTACAGCAAATGATCTATCTACGGCAAGGGATCTATCTACGGCACTGGATTTATTTATTTATTTACAGCAAAGGATCTATCTACAGAAAAGGATCTATCTACAGAAAAGGATCTATCTACAGAAAAGGATCTATCTACAGTGAAGGATCTATCTACAACAAAGGATCTCTGTACAGCAAAGGATCTATCTACAGCAAGGGATCTATCTACAGTAAAGGATCAATCTACAGAAAAGGATCTATCTACAGAAAAGGATCTATCTACAGCGAAGGATCTATCTACAACAAAGGATCTATCTACAGCAAATGATCTATCTACGGCAAGGGATCTATCTACGGCACTAGATTTATTAATTTATTTACAGCAAAGGATCTATTTACAGAAAAGGATCTATCTACAGAAAAGGATCTATCTACAGTGAAGGTTCTATCTACAACAAAGGATCTATGTACAGCAAAGAATCTGTCTACAGCAAAGGATCTATCTACAGTAAAGGATCTATCTACAGCAAAGTATCTATCTACAGCAAACGATTAATCTACAGCGAAGGATCTATCTACAGATAAGGATCCATCCACAGCAAAGGATCTATCTACAGTAAAGGATCTATCTACTGAAAAGGATCTGTCTACAGCAAATGATCTATCTACAGCAAAGGACCTATCTACAGTCAAGGATTTATCTACAGCGAAGGATCTATCTACAGCAAAGTGATCTAACTTCAGTAAGGTATCTATCTACAGCAAAGAATCTGTCCACACCAAAGGATCTTTCTACAACGCAGGATCTGTCAACAGCAAAGGATCAATCTACAGCAAAGTATCTATCTACAGCAAAGGATCTATCTACTGCAAAGGATCTATCTACAGTAAAGGATCTGTTTACAGTCAATGATTTATCTACTGCAAAGGATCTCTCTACAGCAAAGGATCAATCTACATTTAAGGATCTATCTTAAGCAAAGGATCTATCTACAGCAAAAGATCTTTCTACAGCGCAGGATCTGTCAACAGCAAAGGATAAATCTATATAAAAAGATTTATTTACAACGAAAGTTCTATCTACAGCAAAGAATCTATCTACAGCAAAGGATCTATCAACAATAAGGGATCTATCTGCAGCAAAGGATCTATCTGCAGCAAAGAAACTATCTACAGCAAAGTGATCTATCTACAGTAAGGGATCTATCTACAGCAAATAATCTATCTACAGCAAAGTGATCTATCTACAGTAAGGGATCTATCTACAGCAAAGAATCTAACTACACCAAAGGATCTTTCTACAGCGAAAGATCTGTCAACAGCAAAGGATCTATCAACAGCAATGGATGTATTTACAGCAGGAGATCTTTCTACAGCAGAGGATTTTTCTACAGCAAAGGATCAATCTACAGCAAAGGATCTATTTTCAGTATGAGATCTATCTACAGCAACGGTTTTATCTACAATAAAAGATCTATCTACAGAAAAGGATCTATCTTCAGAAAAGGATCTATTTACAGCGAAGAATCTATCTACAGCAAAGGATCTATCTACAGCAAAGGATCTATCTACGGCAAGGGATCTATCTACGGCAAAGGCAAAGAATTTATTTATTTATTTACAGCAAAGGATCTTACATCTATCTACAGCTAAGGATCTATCTACAGTAAAAGATCTATCTACTACAAAGGATCTATCTACAGCAAAGGATCTATCTACAACAAAGAATCTAAGTACAGCTAAGAATCTATCTACAGCAAAGGATCCATCTACAGTAAAGGATCTATCTACTGCAAAGGATCTGTCTACAGCAAAGGATCTATCTACAACAAAGAATCTATCTACAGCAAAGAATCTATGTTCAGCAGATAATCTATCTACAGCAAATGATCTATCTACAGCAAAGGATCAATCTAATGACAATGATCTATCTAAAGTAACGGGTCTATATACAGCAAAGGATCCGTCTACAGCTAAGGATCTATCAACTGCAAAGGATCAATCTATAACAAAAGATCTATTTACAACAAAAGTTCTATCTACAGGAAAGGATCTATCTACAGCAAAGGATCTATCTACAGGAAAGGATCTATCTACAGCAAAGGATCTATTTACAGTAAAGGAGCTATCTACAGCAAATGATCTATCAACAATGAGGGATCTATCTGCAGCAAAGGATCTATCTACAGCAAAGGAGCTATCTACAGCAAAAGATCTATCAACAATGAGGGATCTATCTGCAGCAAAGGATCTATCTACAGCAAAGGATCTATCTTCAGCAAAGGATCTTTATACAGCAAAAGATCTATCAACAATGAGGGATCTATCTGCAACAAAGAATCTATATACAGCAGAGAATCTATCTTCAGCAAAGAATCTATCTACAGCAAAGGATCTATCTACAGCAAAGGATCTATCTACAGAAAAGGATCTATCTACAGCAAAGGATCTATCTACAGTCAAGGATTTATCTACAGCATAGGATCTCTCTACAGCAAAGGATCAATCTACAGTTAAGGATCTATCTTAAGCAAAGGATCTATCAACAGCAAAATATCTATCTAAAGCCAATGATCTATCTACAACAAAGGATTTATTTACAACAGCAGAACTTTATACCCTAATATATCTATCTACAGCAAAGGATCTATCTACATCAAAGTGATCTATCTTCAGTAAGAGATCTATCTACAACAAAGAATCTGTCTACGCCAAAGGATTTTTTACAGCGCAGGATCTATCAACAGCAGAGGATCAATTTTTAGCAAAAGATATATTTACAACAAAAGTTCTATCTACAGCAAAATATCTATCTACAGCAAAGGATTTATCCACAGGAAAGGATCTATCTACAGCAAAGGATCTATTTACAGTAAAGGAGCTATCTACAGCAAAAGATCTATCAACAATAAGGGATCTACCTACAGCAAATGATCTAACTAAAGCAAGGTGTTCTATCTACAGTAAGGGATCTATCTACAGCAAAGAATCTATCTACACCAAAGGATCTTTCTACAGCGAAAGATCAGTCAACAGCAAAGGATCTATCTACAGCAAAGGATCTATTTACAGCAGAAGATCTTTCTACAGCAGAGGATCTTTCTACAGCAAAATATCTATCAACAGCAAAGATTCTATTTACAGTATGGGATCTATCAACAGCAAAGGTTTTATCTACAGTAAAGGATCTATCTACAGAAAAGGATCTATCTACATAAAAGGATCTATCTACAGCAAAGGATCTATCTACAGCAAAGGATCTATCTTAAGCCAATGATCTATCTACAAAAAAGAATCTATTTACAACAGCAGAACTTTATACAGCATAGAATCTGTCTACAGCAAAGGATCTATCTACAGCAAAGTGATCTATTTTCAGTAAGGGATCTATCTACAGAAAAGAATCTGTCTACACCAAAAGATCTTTCTACAGTGCAGGATCTGTCAACAGCAAAGGATCAATCTATATCAAAAGATCTATTTACAACAAAAGTTCTATCTACAGCAAAGAATCTATCTACAGCAAAGGATCTATCAACAATAAGGGATCTATCTGCAGCAAAGGATCTATCTACAGCAAAGGATCTATCTTCAGCAAAGGATCTATCTACAGCAAAGTGATCTATCTACAGTAAGGGATCTATCTACAGCAAATGATCTATCAACAGCAAATTGATCTATCTACAGTATGGGATCTATCTACAGCAAAGAATCCATCTACACCAAAGGATCTTTCTACAGCGAAAGATCTGTAAACAGCAAAGGATCTATCTACAGCAATGGATCTATTTACATCAGGAGATCTTTCTACAGCAGAGGATTTTTCTACATCAAAGGATCTATCTACAGCAAAGGATCTATTTTCATTAAGGGATCTATCTACAGCAACGGTTTTATCTACAATAAAAGATCTATCTACAAAAAAGGATCTATCTACAGCAAAGGATCTATCTACGGTAAGGGATCTATCTACGACAAAGGATTTATTTATATATTTACAGCAAAGGATCTTAGATTTTTCTACAGCTAAGGATCTATCTACAGTAAAAGATCTATCTACTACAAAGGATCTATGTACAGCAAAGGATCTATCTACAACAAAGAATCTATGTACAGCTAAGAATCTATCTACAGCAAAGGATCTATCTAGAGTGAAGGATCTATATACTGCAAAGGATCTGTCTACAGCAAAGGATCTATCTACATCAAAGAATCTATCTAAGGCAAAGAATCTATGTTCAGCAGATAATCTATCTACAGCAAATGATCTATCTACAGCAAAGGACCAATCTACAGACAATGATCTATCTAAAGTAACGGGACTATATACAGCAAAGGATCCATCTACAGTTAAGGATCTATCAACAACAAAGGATCAATCTATAACAAAAGATCTATTTACAACAAAATTTCTATCTACAGCAAAGGATCTATATACAGCAAAGGATCTATCTACAGGAAAGGATCTATCTACAGCAAAGGATCTATTTACAGTAAAGGAGCTATCTAAAGAAAATGATCTATCAACAATGAGGGATCTATCTGCAGCAAAGGATCTATCTACAGCAAAGGAGCTATTTACAGCAAAAGATCTATCAACAATGAGGGATCTATCTGCAGCAAAATATCTATCTGCATCAAAAGATCTATCTACAGCAAAGGATCTATCTTCAGCATAGGATCTTTACAGCATAGTATCTATGTACAGTAATGGATCTTCTTCTGCATAGGATACATCTACTGCAAAGAATCTATCTACAGCAAAGAATCTATCTTCAGCAAAGAATCTATCTACAGCAAAGGATCTATCTACAGCCAAGGATCTATCTACAGAAAAGGATCTATATACAGCAAAGGATCTATCTAAGTTCAAGGATTTATCTACTGCATAGGATCTCTCTACAGCAAAGGATCAATCTACAGTTAATGATCTATCTTAAGCAATGGATCTATCTACAGCAAAACATCTATCTAAAGCCTATGATCTATCTACAACAATGGATCTATTTACAACAGCAGAACTTTATACCTCAATTGATCTATCTACAGCAAAGGATCTATCTACAGCAAAGTGATCTATCTTCAGTAAGAGATCTATCTACAGCAAGGAATCTGTCTACACCAAAGGATTTTTTACAGCGCAGGATCTATCAACAGCAGAGGATCAATCTTTAGCAAAAGATATATTTACAACAACAGTTCTATCTACAGCAAAAGATCTATCAACAATAAGGGATCTATCTACAGCAAATGATCTATCTACAGCAAAGGATCTCTCTACAGCAAAAGATCTGTCAACAGCTAGGGATCTATCTTAAGCAAAGGATCTATTTACAGCAGAAGATCTTTCTACAGCAGAGGATCCTTCTACAGCAAAGGATCTATCTACAGCAAAGAATCTATTTACAGTATGGGATCTATCAACAGCAAAGGTTTTATCTACAGTTAAGGATCAATCTACAGAAAAGGATCTATCTACAGAAAAGGATCTATCTACAGCGAAGGATCTATCTACAACAAAGGATCTATCTACAGCAAATGATCTATCTACGGCAAGGGATCTATCTACGGCACTGGATTTATTTATTTATTTACAGCAAAGGATCTATCTACAGAAAAGGATCTATCTACAGAAAAGGAACTATATACAGAAAAGGATCTATCTACAGTGAAGGATCTATCTACAACAAAGGATCTCTGTACAGCAAAGGATCTATCTACAGCAAAGGATCTATCTACAGTAAAGGATCAATCTACAGAAAAGGATCTATCAACAGAAAAGGATCTATCTACAGCGAAGGATCTATCTACAACAAAGGATCTATCTACAGCAAATGATCTATCTACGGCAAGGGATCTATCTACGGCACTAGATTTATTAATTTATTTACAGCAAAGGATCTATTTACAGAAAAGGATCCATCTACAGAAAAGGATCTATCTACAGTGAAGGATCTATCTACAACAAAGGATCTATGTACAGCAAAGAATCTATCTACAGCAAAGGATCTATCTACAGTAAAGGATCTATCTACAGCAAAGTATCTATATACAGCAAAGAATCTATCTTCAGCAAAGAATCTATCTACAGCAAAGGATCTATCTACAGCAAAGGATCTATCTACAGAAAAGGATCTATCTACAGTGAAGGATCTATCTACAACAAAGGATCTATGTACTGCAAAGAATCTATCTACAGCAAAGGATCTATCAACAATGAGGGATCTATCTGCAACAAAGAATCTATATACAGCAAAGAATCTATCTTCAGCAAAGAATCTATCTACAGCAAAGGATCTATCTACAGCAAAGGATCTATCCACAGAAAAGGATCTATCTACAGCAAAGGATCTATCTACAGTCAAGGATTTATCTACAGCATAGGATCTCTCTACAGCAAAGGATCAATCTACAGTTAAGGATCTATCTTAAGCAAAGGATCTATCTACAGCAAAATATCTATCTAAAGCCAATGATCTATCTACAACAAAGGATTTATTTACAACAGCAGAACTTTATACCCTAATATATCTATCTACAGCAAAGGATCTATCTACATCAAAGTGATCTATCTTCAGTAAGAGATCTATCTACAGCAAAGAATCTGTCTACGCCAAAGGATTTTTTACAGCGCAGGATCTATCAACAGCAGAGGATCAATTTTTAGCAAAAGATATATTTACAACAAAAGTTCTATCTACAGCAAAAAATCTATCTACAGCAAAGGATTTATCCACAGGAAAGGATCTATCTACAGCAAAGGATCTATTTACAGTAAAGGAGCTATCTAGAGCAAAAGATCTATCAACAATAAGGGATCTACCTACAGCAAATGATCTAACTAAAGCAAGGTGTTCTATCTACAGTAAGGGATCTATCTACAGCAAAGAATCTATCTACACCAAAGGATCTTTCTACAGCGAAAGATCAGTCAACAGCAAAGGATCTATCTACAGCAAAGGATCTATTTACAGCAGAAGATCTTTCTACAGCAGAGGATCTTTCTACAGCAAAATATCTATCTACAGCAAAGAATCTATTTACAGTATGGGATCTATCAACAGCAAAGGTTTTATCTACAGTAAAGGATCTATCTACAGAAAAGGATCTATCTACAGAAAAGGATCTATCTACAGCAAAGGATCTATCTACAGCAAAGGATCTATCTTAAGCAAATGATCTATCTACAAAAAAGGATCTATTTACAACAGCAGAACTTTATACAGAATAGAATCTGTCTACAGCAATGGATCTATCTACAGCAAAGTGATCTATTTTCAGTAAGGGATCTATCTACAGAAAAGAATCTGTCTACACCAAAAGATCTTTCTACAGTGCAGGATCTGTCAACAGCAAAGGATCAATCTATATCAAAAGTTCTATTTACAACAAAAGTTCTATCTACAGCAAAGAATCTATCTACAGCAAAGGATCTATCAACAATAAGGGATCTATCTGCAGCAAAGGATCTATCTACAGCAAAGGATCTATCTTCAGCAAAGGATCTATCTACAGCAAAGTGATCTATCTACAAAAGGGATCTATCTACAGCAAATGATCTATCTACAGCAAAGTGATCTATCTACAGTATGGGATCTATCTACAGCAAAGAATCCATCTACACCAAAGGATCTTTCTACAGCGAAAGATCTGTCAACAGCAAAGGATCTATCTACAGCAATGGATCTATTTACATCAGGAGATCTTTCTACAGCAGAGGATTTTTCTACAGCAAAGGATCTATCTACAGCAAAGTATCTATTTTCATTAAGGGATCTATCTACAGCAACGGTTTTATCTACAATAAAAGATCTATCTACAAAAAAGGATCTATCTACAGCAAAGGATCTATCTACGGTAAGGGATCTATCTACGACAAAGGATTTATTTATATATTTACAGCAAAGGATCTTAGATCTTTCTACAGCTAAGGATCTATCTACAGTAAAAGATCTATCTACTACAAAGGATCTATCTACAGCAAGGAATCTGTCTACACCAAAGGATTTTTTACAGCGCAGGATCTATCAACAGCAGAGGATCAATCTTTAGCAAAAGATATATTTACAACAACAGTTCTATCTACAGCAAAAGATCTATAAACAATAAGGGATCTATCTACAGCAAATGATATGTCTACAGCAAAGGATCTCTCTACAGCAAAAGATCTGTCAAAAGCTAGGGATCTATCTTAAGCAAAGGATCTATTTACAGCAGAAGATCTTTCTACAGCAGAGGACCCTTCTACAGCAAAGGATCTATCTACAGAAAAGAATCTATTTACAGTATGGGATCTATCAACAGCAAAGGTTTTATCTACAGTAAAGGATCAATCTACAGAAAAGGATCTATCTACAGAAAAGGATCTATCTACAGCGAAGGATCTATCTACAACAAAGGATCTATCTACAGCAAATGATCTATCTACGGCAAGGGATCTATCTACGGCACTGGATTTATTTATTTATTTACAGCAAAGGATCTATCTACAGAAAAGGATCTATCTACAGAAAAGGATCTATCTACAGAAAAGGATCTATCTACAGTGAAGGATCTATCTACAACAAAGGATCTCTGTACAGCAAAGGATCTATCTACAGCAAGGGATCTATCTACAGTAAAGGATCAATCTACAGAAAAGGATCTATCTACAGAAAAGGATCTATCTACAGCGAAGGATCTATCTACAACAAAGGATCTATCTACAGCAAATGATCTATCTACGGCAAGGGATCTATCTACGGCACTAGATTTATTAATTTATTTACAGCAAAGGATCTATTTACAGAAAAGGATCTATCTACAGAAAAGGATCTATCTACAGTGAAGGTTCTATCTACAACAAAGGATCTATGTACAGCAAAGAATCTGTCTACAGCAAAGGATCTATCTACAGTAAAGGATCTATCTACAGCAAAGTATCTATCTACAGCAAACGATTAATCTACAGCGAAGGATCTATCTACAGATAAGGATCCATCCACAGCAAAGGATCTATCTACAGTAAAGGATCTATCTACTGAAAAGGATCTGTCTACAGCAAATGATCTATCTACAGCAAAGGACCTATCTACAGTAAAGGATCTATCAACATCATATGATCAATCCACAGCAAGGGATCTATCTACAGCAAAGGATCTATTTACAGTAAGGGAGCCATCTACAGCAAAAGATCTATCAACAATGAGGGATCTATCTGCAGCAAAGGATCTATCTACAGCAAAGGATCTATCTTCAGCAAAGGATCTTTATACAGCATAGGATCTTTATACAGCATAGGATCTATGTACATCATTGGATCTATCTACTGCATAGGATACATATGCTGCAAAGAATCTATCTACAGCAAAGAAACTATCTTCAGCAAAGAATCTATCTACAGCAAAGGATCTATCTACAGCAAATGATCTATCTACAGCAAAGGATCTATCTACAGCAAAGGATCTATCTACAGTCAAGGATTTATCTACTGCAAAGGATCTCTCTACAGCATAGGATCAATCTAAAGTTAAGGATCTATCTTAAGCAAAGATTCTGTCTACAGCAAAGGATCTATCTAAAGCCAAAGATCTATCTACAACTAAAAATCTATTTACAACAGCAGAACTTTATACAGCAAAGGATCTATCTATAGCGAAGGATCTATCTACAGCAAAGTGATCTATTTTCAGTAAGGGATCTATCTACAGCAAATAATCTGTCTTCACCAAAGGATCTTTCTACAACGCAGGATCTGTCAACAGCAAAGGATCTATCTACAGGAAAGGATCTGTCTACAACAAAGGATCTATTTACAGTAAAGGAGCTATCTACAGCAAAAGATCTATCAACAATAAGGGATCTATCTGCAGCAAAGAATCTATCTACAGCAAAGGATCTATCTTCAGCAAAGGATCTATCTATACAGCAAAGTGTTCTATCTACAGTAAGGGATCTATCTACAGCAAAAATTCCATCTACACCGAGGGATCTTTTTACATTGAAAGATCTGTCAACAGCAAAGGATCTATCTACAGCAAAGGATCTATTTACAGCAGAGAATCTTTCTACAGCAGAGGATCTTTCTACAGCAAAGGATCTATCTACAGCAAAGGATCTTTTTACAGTATGGGATCTATCTACAGCAACGGTTATATCTACAATAAAAGATCTATCTACAGAAAAGGATCTATCTACAGAAAAGGATCTATCTACAGTAAAGGATCTATCTAAAGCAAATTATCTGTCTACAACGAACGATTTATCTACAGCAAAGGATCTACCTACATATAAGGATCCATCTACAGCAAAGGATCTATCTACAGTAAAGGATCTATCTACAGCAAAGGACCTATCTACAGTAAAGGATCTATCTACATCGTATGATCAATCCACAGCAAGGGATCTATCTGCAGCAAAGGATCTATTTACAGTAAAGAAGCTATCTACAGCAAAAGATCAATCTACAATAAGGGATCTATCTTCAGCAAAGAATTTTTATACAGCATAGGATCTATTTACAGTTAAGGATCTATCTACTGCATAGGATACATCTACTGCAATGAATCTATCTAGAGAAAATAATCTATCTTCAGCAAAGAATCTATCTACAGAAACGGATCTATCTACAACGAAGGATCTATCTACAGCAAAGGTTCAATCTACAGCAAATGATCTATCTTCAGCAAAGGTTTTTTCTACAGCATAAGATCTATCTACAGCAAAGGATCTATCTACAATAAGTGATCTATCTACATCAAAGGATCTCTCTAGAGAGATCCTATGCAGTAGATAAATCCTTGACTGTAGATAATTCCTTTGCTGTAGATAGATCCTTTTCTGTAAATAGATCCTTTGCTGTAGATAGATCCTTTGCTGTAAATAGATCTTTTCATCAAAGGATCTATTTACAGCAGAGGATCGATCTACAGCAAAGGATCTATATACAGCAAAGGATCTATCTACAGCAAAGGATCTATCAACTGCAAAGGATCTATCTACAGTAAAGGATCTGTTTACAGTCAAGGATTTATCTACTGCAAAGGATCTCTCTACAGCAAAGGATCAATCTACATTTAAGGATCTATCTTAAGCAAAGGATCTATCTACAGCAAAGGATCTATCTAAAACCAATTATCTATCTACAAAAAAGGATCTATTTACAACAGCAGAACTTTATACAGCAAAGGATCTATCTACAGCAAAGAATCTATCTACAGCAAAGTGATCTATTTTGAGTAAGGGATCTATCTACAGAAAAGAATCTGTCTACACCAATAGATCTATCTACAGCGCAGGATCTGTCAACAGCAAAGGATCAATCTTTAGCAAAAGATCTATTTACAACAAAAGTTCTATCTACAGCAAAGGATCTATCTACAGCAAAGGATTTATCAACAATAAGGGATCTATCTGCAGCAAAGGATCTATCTACAACAAAGGATCTATTTACAGTATGGGATCTATCTACAGTAATGGTTTTATCTACAATAAAAGATCTATCTACAGAAAAGGATCTATCTACAGAAAAGAATCTATCTACAGCGAAAAATCTATCTACAGCAAAGGATCTATCTACAACAAAGGATCTATCTACGGCAAGGGATCTATTTACAGTAAAGGAGCTATTTACAGCTAAAGATCTATCAACAATAAGGGATCTACCTACAGCAAATGATCTATCTACAGCAAGGTGTTCTATCTACAGTAAGGGATCTATCTAGAGCAAAGAATCTATCTACACCAAAGGATCTTTCTACCACAAAAGATCTGTCAACACCAAAGGATCTATCTACAGCAAAGGATCTATTTACAGCAGGAGATCTTTCTACAGCAGAGGATTTTTCTACAGCAAAGGATCTATCTACAGCAAAGGATCTATTTTACAGTATGGGATCTATCTACAGTAATGGTTTTTTATCTACAATAAAAGATCTATCTACAGAAAAGGATCTATCTACAGAAAAGGATCTATCTACAGAAAAGGATCTATCTACAGCGAAAAAATCTATCTACAGCAAAGGATCTATCTACAACAAAGGATCTATCTACGGCAAGGGATCTATTTACAGTAAAAGGAGCTATCTACAGCAAAAGATCTATCAAAGGGATCTACCTACAGCAAATGATCTATCTACCGCAAGGTGTTCTATCTACAGTAATGGATCTATCTTCAGCAAAGAATCTATCTACACCAAAGGATCTCTCTAGAGAGATCCTATGCAGTAGATAAATCCTTGACTGTAGATAATTCCTTTGCTGTAGATAGATCCTTTTCTGTAAATAGATCCTTTGCTGTAGATAGATCCTTTGCTGTAAATAGATCTTTTCATCAAAGGATCTATTTACAGCAGAGGATCGATCTACAGCAAAGGATCTATATACAGCAAAGGATCTATCTACAGCAAAGGATCTATCAACTGCAAAGGATCTATCTACAGTAAAGGATCTGTTTACAGTCAAGGATTTATCTACTGCAAAGGATCTCTCTACAGCAAAGGATCAATCTACATTTAAGGATCTATCTTAAGCAAAGGATCTATCTACAGCAAAGGATCTATCTAAAACCAATTATCTATCTACAAAAAAGGATCTATTTACAACAGCAGAACTTTATACAGCAAAGGATCTATCTACAGCAAAGAATCTATCTACAGCAAAGTGATCTATTTTCAGTAAGGGATCTATCTACAGAAAAGAATCTGTCTACACCAATAGATCTATCTACAGCGCAGGATCTGTCAACAGCAAAGGATCAATCTTTAGCAAAAGATCTATTTACAACAAAAGTTCTATCTACAGCAAAGGATCTATCTACAGCAAAGGATTTATCAACAATAAGGGATCTATCTGCAGCAAAGGATCTATCTACAACAAAGGATCTATTTACAGTATGGGATCTATCAACAGTAATGGTTTTATCTACAATAAAAGATCTATCTACAGAAAAGGATCTATCTACAGAAAAGAATCTATCTACAGCGAAAAATCTATCTACAGCAAAGGATCTATCTACAACAAAGGATCTATCTACGGCAAGGGATCTATTTACAGTAAAGGAGCTATTCACAGCTAAAGATCTATCAACAATAAGGGATCTACCTACAGCAAATGATCTATCTACAGCAAGGTGTTCTATCTACAGTAAGGGATCTATCTAGAGCAAAAAATCTATCTACACCAAAGGATCTTTCTACCACAAAAGATCTGTCAACACCAAAGGATCTATCTACAACGAAGGATCTATCTACAGCAAAGGTTCAATCTACAGCAAATGATCTATCTTCAGCAAAGGTTTTTTCTACAGCATAAGATCTATCTACAGCAAAGGATCTATCTACAATAAGTGATCTATCTACATCAAAGGATCTCTCTAGAGAGATCCTATGCAGTAGATAAATCCTTGACTGTAGATAATTCCTTTGCTGTAGATAGATCCTTTTCTGTAAATAGATCCTTTGCTGTAGATAGATCCTTTGCTGTAAATAGATCTTTTCATCAAAGGATCTATTTACAGCAGAGGATCGATCTACAGCAAAGGATCTATATACAGCAAAGGATCTATCTACAGCAAAGGATCTATCAACTGCAAAGGATCTATCTACAGTAAAGGATCTGTTTACAGTCAAGGATTTATCTACTGCAAAGGATCTCTCTACAGCAAAGGATCAATCTACATTTAAGGATCTATCTTAAGCAAAGGATCTATCTACAGCAAAGGATCTATCTAAAACCAATTATCTATCTACAAAAAAGGATCTATTTACAACAGCAGAACTTTATACAGCAAAGGATCTATCTACAGCAAAGAATCTATCTACAGCAAAGTGATCTATTTTCAGTAAGGGATCTATCTACAGAAAAGAATCTGTCTACACCAATAGATCTATCTACAGCGCAGGATCTGTCAACAGCAAAGGATCAATCTTTAGCAAAAGATTTATCAACAATAAGGGATCTATCTGCAGCAAAGGATCTATCTACAACAAAGGATCTATTTACAGTATGGGATCTATCTACAGTAATGGTTTTATCTACAATAAAAGATCTATCTACAGAAAAGGATCTATCTACAGAAAAGAATCTATCTACAGCGAAAAATCTATCTACAGCAAAGGATCTATCTACAACAAAGGATCTATCTACTGCAAGGGATCTATTTACAGTAAAGGAGCTATCTACAGCAAAAGATCTATCAACAATAAGGGATCTACCTACAGCAAATGATCTATCTACCGCAAGGTGTTCTATCTACAGTAATGGATCTATCTTCAGCAAAGAATCTATCTACACCAAAGGATCTCTCTAGAGAGATCCTATGCAGTAGATAAATCCTTGACTGTAGATAATTCCTTTGCTGTAGATAGATCCTTTTCTGTAAATAGATCCTTTGCTGTAGATAGATCCTTTGCTGTAAATAGATCTTTTCATCAAAGGATCTATTTACAGCAGAGGATCGATCTACAGCAAAGGATCTATATACAGCAAAGGATCTATCTACAGCAAAGGATCTATCAACTGCAAAGGATCTATCTACAGTAAAGGATCTGTTTACAGTCAAGGATTTATCTACTGCAAAGGATCTCTCTACAGCAAAGGATCAATCTACATTTAAGGATCTATCTTAAGCAAAGGATCTATCTACAGCAAAGGATCTATCTAAAACCAATTATCTATCTACAAAAAAGGATCTATTTACAACAGCAGAACTTTATACAGCAAAGGATCTATCTACAGCAAAGAATCTATCTACAGCAAAGTGATCTATTTTCAGTAAGGGATCTATCTACAGAAAAGAATCTGTCTACACCAATAGATCTATCTACAGCGCAGGATCTGTCAACAGCAAAGGATCAATCTTTAGCAAAAGATCTATTTACAACAAAAGTTCTATCTACAGCAAAGGATCTATCTACAGCAAAGGATTTATCAACAATAAGGGATCTATCTGCAGCAAAGGATCTATCTACAACAAAGGATCTATTTACAGTATGGGATCTATCAACAGTAATGGTTTTATCTACAATAAAAGATCTATCTACAGAAAAGGATCTATCTACAGAAAAGAATCTATCTACAGCGAAAAATCTATCTACAGCAAAGGATCTATCTACAACAAAGGATCTATCTACGGCAAGGGATCTATTTACAGTAAAGGAGCTATTCACAGCTAAAGATCTATCAACAATAAGGGATCTACCTACAGCAAATGATCTATCTACAGCAAGGTGTTCTATCTACAGTAAGGGATCTATCTAGAGCAAAAAATCTATCTACACCAAAGGATCTTTCTACCACAAAAGGTCTGTCAACACCAAAGGATCTATCTACAACGAAGGATCTATCTACAGCAAAGGTTCAATCTACAGCAAATGATCTATCTTCAGCAAAGGTTTTTTCTACAGCATAAGATCTATCTACAGCAAAGGATCTATCTACAATAAGTGATCTATCTACATCAAAGGATCTCTCTAGAGAGATCCTATGCAGTAGATAAATCCTTGACTGTAGATAATTCCTTTGCTGTAGATAGATCCTTTTCTGTAAATAGATCCTTTGCTGTAGATAGATCCTTTGCTGTAAATAGATCTTTTCATCAAAGGATCTATTTACAGCAGAGGATCGATCTACAGCAAAGGATCTATATACAGCAAAGGATCTATCTACAGCAAAGGATCTATCAACTGCAAATGATCTATCTACAGTAAAGGATCTGTTTACAGTCAAGGATTTATCTACTGCAAAGGATCTCTCTACAGCAAAGGATCAATCTACATTTAAGGATCTATCTTAAGCAAAGGATCTATCTACAGCAAAGGATCTATCTAAAACCAATTATCTATCTACAAAAAAGGATCTATTTACAACAGCAGAACTTTATACAGCAAAGGATCTATCTACAGCAAAGAATCTATCTACAGCAAAGTGATCTATTTTCAGTAAGGGATCTATCTACAGAAAAGAATCTGTCTACACCAATAGATCTATCTACAGCGCAGGATCTGTCAACAGCAAAGGATCAATCTTTAGCAAAAGATCTATTTACAACAAAAGTTCTATCTACAGCAAAGGATCTATCTACAGCAAAGGATTTATCAACAATAAGGGATCTATCTGCAGCAAAGGATCTATCTACAACAAAGGATCTATTTACAGTATGGGATCTATCTACAGTAATGGTTTTATCTACAATAAAAGATCTATCTACAGAAAAGGATCTATCTACAGAAAAGAATCTATCTACAGCGAAAAATCTATCTACAGCAAAGGATCTATCTACAACAAAGGATCTATCTACGGCAAGGGATCTATTTACAGTAAAGGAGCTATTTACAGCTAAAGATCTATCAACAATAAGGGATCTACCTACAGCAAATGATCTATCTACAGCAAGGTGTTCTATCTACAGTAAGGGATCTATCTAGAGCAAAGAATCTATCTACACCAAAGGATCTTTCTACCACAAAAGATCTGTCAACACCAAAGGATCTATCTACAGCAAAGGATCTATTTACAGCAGGAGATCTTTCTACAGCAGAGGATTTTTCTACAGCAAAGGATCTATCTACAGCAAAGGATCTATTTACAGTATGGGATCTATCTACAGTAATGGTTTTATCTACAATAAAAGATCTATCTACAGAAAAGGATCTATCTACAGAAAAGGATCTATCTACAGAAAAGGATCTATCTACAAAAAAGGATCTATCTACAGAAAAGGATCTATCTACAGCGAAAAATCTATCTACAGCAAAGGATCTATCTACAACAAAGGATCTATCTACGGCAAGGGATCTATTTACAGTAAAGGAGCTATCTACAGCAAAAGATCTATCAACAATAAGAGATCTACCTACAGCAAATGATCTATCTACCGCAAGTTGTTCTATCTACAGTAAAGGATCTATCTACAGCAAAGAATCTATCTACACCAAAGGATCTTTCTACAGCGAAAGATCTGTCAACAGCAAAGGATCTATCTACAGCAAAGGATCTATTTACAGCAGAAGATCTTTCTACAGCAGAGGATCTTTCTACAGCAAAGGATCTATCTACAGCAAAGAATCTATTTACAGTATGGGATCTATCAACAGCAAAGGTTTTATCTACAGAAAAGGATCTATCTACAGAAAAGGATCTATCTACAGCAAGGGATCTATCTACAGCAAAGGATCTATCTACAGCAAAGTGATTTATCTACAGTAAGGGATCTATCTACAGCGAATGATCTATCTACAGCAAAGTGATCTATCTACAGTATGGGATCAATCTACAGCAAAGAATCTATCTACAACAAAGGATCTTTCTACAGCGAAAGATCTGTCAACAGCAAAGAATCTATCTAAAGCAATGGGTCTATTTACAGCAGTAGATCTTTCTACAGCAGAGGATTTTTCTACAGCAAAGGATCTATCTACAGCAAAGGATCTATCTAAAACCAATGATCCATCTACAAAAAAGGATCTATTTACAACAGCAGAACTTTATACAGCAAAGGATCTATCTGCAGCAAAGAATTTATCTACAGCAAAGTGATCTATTTTCAGTAAGGCATCTATCTACAGAAAAGAATCTGTCTACACCAAAAGATCTATCTACAGCGCAGGATCTGTTAACAGCAAAGGATCAATCTTTAGCAAAAGATCTATTTACAACAAAAGTTCAATCTAGAGCAAAGGATCTATCTTCAGCAAAGGATTTATCAACAATAAGGGATCTATCTGCAGCAAAGGATCTATCTACAACAAAGGATCTATCTTCAGCAAAGGATCTATCTACAGTAAAGTGATTTATCTACAGTAAGGGATCTATCTACAGCAAATGATCTATCTACAGCAAAGGGATCTATCTACAGTAAGGGATCTATCTAGAGCAAAGAATCTATCTACACCAAAGGATCTCTCTACCACAAAAGTTCTGTCAACACCAAAGGATCTATCTACAGCAAAGGATCTATTTACAGCAGGAGATCTTTCTACAGCAGAGGATTTTTCTACAGCAAAGGATCTATCTACAGCAAAGGATCTATTTACAGCATGGGATCTATCTACAGTAATGGTTTTATCTACAATAAAAGATCTATCTACAGCAAAGGATCTATCTACAACAAAGGATCTATCTACGGCAAGGGATCTATTTAAAGTAAAAGAGCTATCTACAGCAAAAGATCTATCAGCAATAAGGGATCTACCTACAGCAAATGATCTATCTACAGCAAGGTGTTCGATCTACAGTAAGGGATCTATCTACAGCAAATGATCTATCCACAGCAAAGTGATCTATCTACAGTATGGGATCTTTCTACAGCAAAGAATCTATCTACACCAAAGGATCTTTCTACAGCGAAAGATCTGTCAACAGCAAAGGATCTATCTACAGCAATGGATCTATTTACAGCAGGAGATCTTTCTACAGCAGAGGATTTTTCTACAGCAAAGGATCTATCTACAGCAAAGGATCTATTTTCAGTATGGGATCTATCTACAGCAACGGTTTCATCTACAATAAAAGATCTACCTACAGCTAAGGATCTATCTACAGTAAAAAATCTATCAACTACAAAGGATCTATCTACAGCAAATGTTCTATCTACAACAAAGAATCTATCTACAGCAAAGTATCTATCTACAGCAAACGATTTATCTACAGCAAAGGATCTATCTACAGATAAGGATCCATCCACAGCAAAGGATCTATTTACAGTAAAGGATCTATCTATTGAAAAGGATCTGTCTACAGCAAAGGATCTATCTACAGCAAAGACCAATCTACAGTAAAGGATCTATCAACATTATATGATCAATCCACAGCAAGGGATCTATCTACAGCAAAGGATCTATTTACAGTAAAGGAGCTATCTACAGCAAAAGATCTATCAACAATGAGGGATCTATCTGCAGCAAAGGATCTATCTACAGCAAAGGATCTATCTTCAGCGAAGGATCTTTATACAGCATAGGATCTATGTACAGTATTGGATCTATCTACTGCATAGGATACATCTGCTGCAAAGAATCTATCTACAGCAAAGAAACTATCTTCAGCAAAGAATCTATCTACAGCAAAGGATCTATCTACAGCAAAGGATCTATCTACAACAAAGGATCTATCTACAGCAGAGGATCTATTTACAGTCAAGGATATATCTACTGCAAAGGATCTCTCTACAGCATAGGATCAATCTAAAGTTAAGGATCTATCTTAAGCAAAGGATCTATCTACAGCAAAAGATCTATCAACAATGAGGGATCTATCTGCAGCAAAGGATCTATCTACAGCAAAGGATCTATCTTCAGCGAAGGATCTTTATACAGCATAGGATCTATGTACAGTATTGGATCTATCTACTGCATAGGATACATCTGCTGCAAAGAATCTATCTACAGCAAAGAAACTATCTTCAGCAAAGAATCTATCTACAGCAAAGGATCTATCTACAGCAAAGGATCTATCTACAACAAAGGATCTATCTACAGCAGAGGATCTATTTACAGTCAAGGATATATCTACTGCAAAGGATCTCTCTACAGCATAGGATCAATCTAAAGTTAAGGATCTATCTTAAGCAAAGGATCTATCTACAGCAAAGGATCTATCTAAAGCCAATGATCTATCTACAACAAAAATCTATTTACAACAGCAGAACTTTATACAGCAAAGGATCTATCTACAGCAAAGTGATCTATCTTCAGTAAAGGATCTATCTACAGCAAAGAATCTGTCTTCACCAAAGGATCTTTCTACAACGCAGGATCTGTCAACAGCAAAGGATCAATCTATAGCAAAAGATCTATATACAACAAAAGTTCAATCTACAACAAAAAATCTATCTACAGCAAAGGATCTATCCACAGGAAAGGATCTGTCTACAGCATAGGATCTATTTACAGTAAAGGAGCTATCTACAGCAAAAAATCTATCAACAATAAGGGATCTATCTGCAGCAAAGAATCAATCTACAGCAAAGGATCTATCTTCAGCAAAGGATCTATCTATACAGCAAAGGATCTTTTTACAGCGAAAGATCTGTCAACAGCAAAGGATCTATCTACAGCAAAGGATCTATTTACAGCAGAAGATCTTTTTACAGCAGATGATCTTTCTACAGCAAAGGATCTATCTACAGCAAAGGATCTTTTTACAGTATGGGATCTATCTACAGCAACGATTTTATCTACAATAAAAGATCTATCTACAGCAGAGGATCAATCTACAGACAATGATCTATCTAAAGTAACGTGACTATATAGAGCAAAGGATCCATCTACAGTTAAGGATCTATCAACAGCAAAGGATCTATCTATAACAAAAGATCTATTTACAACAAAAGTTCTATCTACAGCAAAGAATCTATCTACAGCAAAGGATCTATCTACAGGAAAGGATCTATCTACAGCAAAGGATCTATCTACAGCAAAGGATCTATTTACAGTAAAGGAGCTATCTACAGAATATGATCTATCAACAATGAGGGATCTATCTACAGCAAAGGAGCTATTTACAGCAAAAGATCAATCAACAATGAGGGATCTATCTGCAGCAAAGGATCTATCTGCAGCAAAAGATCTATATACAGCGAAGGATCTATCTTCAGCAAAGGATCTTTATACAGCATAGGATCTGTGTACAGTAATGGATCTTCTTCTGCATAGGATACATCTACTGCAAAGAATCTATCTACAGCAAAGAATCTATCTTCAGCAAAGAATCTATCTACAGCAAAGGATCTATATACAGCAAAGGATCTATCTACAGCAAAGGATCTATCTATAGTCAAGGATTTATCTACTGCATAGGATCTCTCTACAGCAAAGGATCAATCTACAGTTAAGGATCTATCTTAAGCAAAGGATCTATCTACAGCAAAATATCTATCTAAAGCCAATGATCTATCTACAACAAAGGATCTATTTACAACAGCAGAACTTTATACCTCAATGGATCTATCTATAGCAAAGGATCTATCTACAGCAAAGTGATCTATCTTCAGTTAGAGATCTATCTACAGCGAAGAATCTGTCTACACCGAAGGATTTTTTACAGCGCAGGATCTATCAACAGCAGAGGATCAATCTTTAGCAAAAGGTATATTTACAACAACAGTTCTATCTACAGCAAAAAATCTATCAACAATAAGGGATCTATCTACAGCAAATGATCTATCTACAGCAAAGTGTTCTATCTACAATAAGGGATCTATCTACAGCAAAGAATCTATCTACACCAAAGGATCTTTCTACAGCAAAAGATCTGTCAAAAGCAAAGGATCTATCTACAGCAAAGGATCTATTTACAGCAGAAGATCTTTCTACAGCAGAGGATCTTTCTACAGCAAAGGATCTATCTACAGCAAAGAATCTATCTACAGTCAAGGATTTATCTACTGCAAAGGATCTCTCTACAACAAAGGATCAATCTACATTTAAAAGTCTATCTTAAGCAAAGGATATATCTACAGCAAAGGATCTATCTAAAGCCAATGATCTTTCTACATAAAAGGATCTATTTACAACAGCAGAACTTTATAGAGCAAAGGATCTATCTACAGCGAAGGATCTATCTACAACAAAGTGATCTATCTTCAGTAAGGGATCAATCTACAGCAAATTATCTCTCTACACCAAAGGATCTTTCTACAGCGCAGGATCTGTCAACAGCAAAGGATCAATCTATTGCAAAAGATCAATTTACAACAAAAGTTCTATCTACAGCAAAGGATCTATCTACAGCAAATGATCTATCTACAAAAAGGGATCTATCTACAGCAAAGAATCTATCTACACCAAAGGATCTTTCAACAGCAAAAGATCTGTCAACAACAAAGGATCTATCTACAGCAAAGGATCTATTTACAGCAGAAGATCTTTCTACAGCAGAGGATCTTTCTACAGCAAAGGATCTATCTACAGCAAAGAATCTATTTACAGTATGGGATCTATCAACAGCAAATGTTTTATTTACAGTTAAGGATCAATCTACAGAAAAGGATCTATCTACAGAAAAGGATCTATCTACAGCGAATGATCTATCTACAACAAAGGATCTATCTACAGCAAATGATCTATCTACGGCAAGGGATCTATCTACGGCACAGGATTTATTTATTTATTTACAGCAAAGGATCTATCTACAGAAGAGGCTCTATCTACAGAAAAGGATCTATCTACAGCGAAGGATCAATCTACAACAAAGGATCTATCTACAGCAAATGATCTATCTACTACAAAGGATCTATCTACAGCAAATGTTCTATCTACAACAAAGAATCTATCTACAGCAAAGTATCTATCTACAGCAAACGATTTATCTACAGCAAAGGATCTATCTACAGATAAGGATCCATCCACGGCAAAGGATCTATCTACGGTAAAGGATCTATCTACTGAAAATGATCTGTCTACAGCAAAGGATCTATCTACAGCAAAGACCTATCTACAGTAAAAAATCTATCAACATCATATGATCAATCCACAACAAGGGATCTATCTACAGCAAAGGATCTATTTACAGTAAAGGAGCTATCTACAGCAAAAGATCTATCAACAATGAGGGATCTATCTGCAGCAAAGGATCTATCTACAGCAAAGGATCTATCTTCAGCGAAGGATCTTTATACAGCATAGGATCTATGTACAGTATTGGATCTATCTACTGCATAGGATACATCAGCTGCAAAGAATCTATCTACAGCAAAGAAACTATCTTCAGCAAAGAATCTATCTACAGCAAAGGATCTATCTACAGCAAAGGATCTATCTACAACAAAGGATCTATCTACAGCAAAGGATCTATCTACAGTCAAGGATTTATCTACTGCAAAGGATCTCTCTACAGCATAGGATCAATCTAAAGTTAAGGATCTATCTTAAGCAAAGGATCTATCTACAGCAAAGGATCTATCTAAAGCCAATGATCTATCTACAACAAAAAATCTATTTACAACAGCAGAACTTCATACAGCAAAGGATCTATATACAGCAAAGTGATCTATCTTCAGTAAAGGATCTATCTACAGCAAAGAATCTGTCTTCACCAAAGGATCTTTCTACAACGTAGGATCTGTCAACAGCAAAGGATCAATCTATAGCAAAAGATCTATTTACAACGAAAGTTCAATCTACAACAAAAATCTATCTACAGCAAAGGATCTATCCACAGGAAAGGATCTGTCTACAGCAAAGGATCTATTTACAGTAAAGGAGCTATCAACAGCAAAAGATCTATCAACAATAAGGGATCTATCTGCAGCAAAGAATCTATCTACAGCAAAGGATCTATCTTCAGCAAAGGATCTATCTATACAGAAAAGTGTTCTATCTACAGAAAGGGATCTATCTACAGCAAAAAATTTATCTACACCAAAGGATCTTTTTACAGCGATAGATCTGTCAACAGCAAAGGTTCTATCTACAGCAAAGGATCTATTTACAGCAGAAGATCTTTCTACAGCAGATGATCTTTCTACAGCAAAGGATCTATCTACAGCAAAGGATCTTTTTACAGTATGGGATCTATCTGCAGCAACGATTTTATCTACAATAAAAGATCTATCTACAGAAAAGGATCTATCTACAGAAAAGGTTCTATCTACAGTAAAGGATCTATCTAAAGCAAATTATCTATCTACAACAAACGATTTATCTACAGCAAAGGATCTATCTACATAAAAGGATCCATCTACAGCAAGGGATCTATCTGCAGCAAAGAATCTATTTACAGTAAAGGAGCTATCTACAGCAAAAGATCTATCTACAATAAGGGATCTATCTGCAGCAAAGGATTTATCTACAGCAAACGATCTATCTTCAGCAAAGGGTCTTTATACAGAATAGGATCTATGTACAGTAAAGGATCTATCTACAGAAACGGATCTATCTACAACGAAGGATCTATCTACAGCAAAGGTTCAATCTACAGCAAATGATCTATCTTCAGCAAAGGTTCTTTCTACAGCACAAGATCTATCTACAGCAAAGGATCTATCTACAATAAGTGATCTATCTACATCACAGGATCTATCTACAGCAAAAGATCTATTTACAGCAAATGGTCAATCTACAGCAAAGGATATATCTACAGCAAAGGATCTATCTACAGCAAAGGATCAATTTAAAGCGGAGATTCTTTCTACAGCAAAGGAACTACTACAGCAAAAGATCTATCTACAGCAAAGAATCTATCTAAAGCAAAGGATCTATCTACAGCAAAAGATCTATCTACAGTAGGGGATCTATTTACAGCGAAGGATCAACCAACAGCAAATGATCTATCTACAGCAAAGGATCTATCTACAACATATGATCTATCTACAGCAATGGATCTATCTACCTTAAGGAATCTTTTTGCAGCAAAGGATAAATCTACAGTAAAGGATCTATTTACAGCGAAGGATCGATCTACAGCGAAGGATCTATCTACAGCAAAGGATCTATCTACAGCAAAGAATCTATCTTCAGTCAAGGATTTATCTACTGCAAAGGATCTCTCTACAACAAAGGATCAATCTACATTTAAGGGTCTATCTTAAGCAAAGGATCTCTGTACAGCAAAGGATCTATCTACAGCAAACGATCTATCTACAGTAAAGGATCAATCTACAGAAAAGGATCTATCTACAGAAAAGGATCTATCTACAGCGAAGGATCTATCTACAAAAAAGGATCTATCTACAGCAAATGATCTATCTACGGCAAGGGATCTATCTACGGCACTAGATTTATTAATTTATTTACAGCAAAGGATCTATTTACAGAAAAGGATCTATCTACAGAAAAGGATCTATCTACAGTGAAGGATCTATCTACAACAAAGGATCTATGTACAGCAAAGAATCTATCTACAGCAAAGGATCTATCTACAGTAAAGGATCTATCTACAGCAAAGTATCTATCTACAGCAAACGATTAATCTACAGCGAAGGATCTATCTACAGATATGGATCCATCCACAGCAAAGGATCTATCTACAGTAAAGGATCTATCTACTGAAAAGGATCTGTCTACAGCAAAGGATCTATCTACAGCAAAGGACCTATCTACAGTAAAGGATCTATCAACATCATATGATCAATCCACAGCAAGGGATCTATCTACAGCAAAGGATCTATTTACAGTAAGGGAGCTATCTACAGCAAAAGATCTATCAACAATGAGGGATCTATCTGCAGCAAAGGATCTATCTACAGCAAAGGATCTATCTTCAGCAAAGGATCTTTATACAGCATAGGATCTTTATACAGCATAGGATCTATGTACATTATTGGATCTATCTACTGCATAGGATACATATGCTGCAAAGAATCTATCTACAGCAAAGAAACTATCTTCAGCAAAGAATCTATCTACAGCAAAGGATCTATCTACAGCAAAGGATCTATCTACAGCAAAGGATCTATCTACAGCAAAGGATCTATCTACAGTCAAGGATTTATCTACTGCAAAGGATCTCTCTACAGCATAGGATCAATCTAAAGTTAAGGATCTATCTTAAGCAAAGAATCTGTCTACAGCAAAGGATCTATCTAAAGCCAAAGATCTATCTACAACTAAAAATCTATTTACAACAGCAGAACTTTATACAGCAAAGGATCTATCTATAGCGAAGGATCTATCTACAGCAAAGTGATCTATCTTCAGTAAGGGATCTATCTACAGCAAATAATCTGTCTTCACCAAAGAATCTTTCTACAACGCAGGATCTGTCAACAGCAAAGGATCTATCTACAGGAAAGGATCTGTCTACAACAAAGGATCTATTTACAGTAAAGGAGCTATCTACAGCAAAAGATCTATCAACAATAAGGGATCTATCTGCAGCAAAGAATCTATCTACAGCAAAGGATCTATCTTCAGCAAAGGATCTATCTATACAGCAAAGTGTTCTATCTACAGTAAGGGATCTATCTACAGCAAAAAATCTATCTACACCAAAGGATCTTTTCACATTGAAAGATCTGTCAACAGCAAAGGCTCTATTTACAGCAAAGGATCTATTTACAGCAGAAAATCTTTCTACAGCAGAGGATCTTTCTACAGCAAAGGATCTATCTACAGCAGAGGATCTTTTTACAGTATGGGATCTATCTACAGCAACGGTTTTATCTACAATAAAAGATCTATCTACAAAAAAAGATCTATCTACAGAAAAGGATCTATCTACAGTAAAGGATCTATTTAAAGTAAATTATCTATCTACAACGAACGATTTATCTACAGCAAAGGATCTACCTACATATAAGGATCCATCTACAGCAAAGGATCTATCTACAGTAAAGGATCTATCTACAGCAAAGGACCTATCTACAGTAATGGATCTATCTACATCGTATGATCAATCCACAGCAAGGGATCTATCTGCAGCAAAGGATCTATTTACAGTAAAGAAGCTATCTACAGCAAAAGATCTATCTACAATAAGGGATCTATCTTCAACAAAGGATTTTTATACAGCATAGGATCTATTTACAGTAAAGGATCTATCTACTGAATAGGATACATCTACTGCAATGAATCTATCTAGAGAAAATAATCTATCTTCAGCAAAGAATCTATCTACAGAAACGGATCTATCTACAACGAAGGATCTATCTACAGCAAAGGTTCAATCTACAGCAATAATCTATCTTCAGCAAAGGTTCTTTCTACAGCATAAGATCTATCTACAGCAAAGGATCTATCTACAATAAGTGATCTATCTACATCAAAGGATCTATCTAGAGAGATCCTATGCAGTAGATGAATCCTTGACTGTAGATAGATCCTTTGCTGTAGATAGATCCTTTTCTGTAAATAGATCCTTTGCTGTAGATAGATCCTTTGCTGTAAATAGATCTTTTCATCAAGGGATCTAGTTACAGCGAAGGATCGATCTACAGCAAAGGATCTATATACAGCAAAGGATCTATCTACAGCAAAGGATCTATCTACTGCAAAGGATCTATCTACAGTAAAGGATCTGTTTACAGTCAAGGATTTATCTACTGCAAAGGATCTCTCTACAGCAAAGGATCAATCTAAATTTGAGGATCTATCTTAAGCAAAGGATCTATCTACAGCAAAGGATCTATCTAAAACCAATGATCTATCTACAAAAAAGGATCTATTTACAACAGCAGAACTTTATACAGCAAAGGATCTATCTACAGCAAAGAATCTATCTACTGCAAAGTGATCTATTTTCAGTAAGGGATCTTTCTACAGAAAAGAATCTGTCTACACCAATAGATCTATCTACAGCGCAGGATCTGTCAACAGCAAAGGATCAATCTTTAGCAAAAGATCTATTTACAACAAAAGTTCTATCTACAGCAAAGGATCTATCTACAGCAAAGGATTTATCAACAATAAGGGATCTATCTGCAGCAAAGGATCTATCTACAACAAAGGATCTATCTTCAGCAAAGGATCTATCTACAGCAAAGTGATATATCTACAGTAAGGGATCTATCTAGAGCAAAGAATCTATCTACACCAAAGGATCTTTCTACCACAAAAAATCTGTCAACACCAAAGGATCTATCTACAGCAAAGGATCTATTTACAACAGGAGATCTTTCTACAGCAGAGGATTTTTCTACAGCAAACGATCTATCTACAGCAAAGGATCTATTTACAGTATGGGATCTATCTACAGTAATGGTTTTATCTACAATAAAAGATCTATCTACAGAAAAGGATCTATCTACAGAAAAGGATTTATCTACAGCGGAAAATCTATCTACAGCAAAGGATCTATCTACAACAAAGGATCTATCTACGGCAAGGGATCTATTTACAGTAAAGGAGCTATTTACAGCTAAAGATCTATCAACAATAAGGGATCTACCTGCAGCAAATGATCTATCTACAGCAAGGTGTTCTATCTACAGTAAGGGATCTATCTAGAGCAAAGAATCTATCTACACCAAAGGATCTTTCTACCACAAAAGATCTGTCAACACCAAAAAATCTATCTACAGCAAAGGATCTATTTACAGCAGGTGATCTTTCTACAGCAGAGGATTTTTCTACAGCAAAGGATCTATCTACAGCAAAGGATCTATTTACAGTATGGGATCTATCTACAGTAATGGTTTTATCTACAATAAAAGATCTATCTACAGAAAAGGATCTATCTACAGAAAAGGATCTATCTACAGCGAAAAATCTATCTACAGCAAAGGATCTATCTACAACAAAGGATCTATCTACGGCAAGGGATCTATATACAGTAAAGGAGCTATCTACAGCAAAAGATCTATCAACAATAAGGGATCTACCTACAGCAAATGATCTATCTACAGCAAGGTGTTCTATCTACAGAAAGGGATCTATCTACAGCAAAGAATCTATCTACACCAAAGGATCTTTTTACAGCGAAAGATTTGTCAACAGCAAAGGATCTATCTACAGCAAAGGATCTATTTACAGCAGAAGATCTTTCTACAGCAGAGGATCTTTCTACAGCAAAGGATCTATCTACAGCAAAGAATCTATTTACAGTATGGGATCTATCAACAGCAAAGGTTTTATCTACAGAAAAGGATCTATCTACAGAAAAGGATCTATCTACAGCAAGGGATCTATCTACAGCAAAAGATCTATCTACAGCAAAGGGATTTATCTACAGCAAGGGATCTATCTACAGCGAATGATCTATCCACAGCAAAGGATCTATCTAAAGCAATGGATCTATTTACAGCAGGAGATCTTTCTACAGCAGAGGATTTTTCTACAGCAAAGGATCTATCTACAGCAAAGGATCTATCTAAAACCAATGATCCATCTACAAAAAAGGATCTATTTACAACAGCAGAACTTTATACAGCAAAGGATCTATCTACAGCAAAGAATTTATCTACAGCAAAGTGATCTATTTTCAGTAAGGGATCTATCTACAGAAAAGAATCTATCTAAAGCCAATGATCTATCTACAACAAAAAATCTATTTACAACAGCAGAACTTTATACAGCAAAGGATCTATCTACAGCAAAGTGATCTATCTTCAGTAAAGGATCTATTTACAGCAAAGAATCTGTCTTCACAAAAGGATCTTTCTACAACGCAGGATCTGTCAACAGCAAAGGATCAATCTATAGCAAAAGATCTATTTACAACAAAAGTTCAATCTACAACAAAAATCTATCTACAGCAAAGGATCTATCCACAGGAAAGGATCTGTCTACAGCAAAGGATCTATTTACAGTAAAGGAGCTATCTACAGCAAAAGATCTATCAACAATAAGGGATCTATCTGCAGCAAAGAATCTATCTACAGCAAAGGATCTATCTTCAGCAAAGGATCTATCTATACAGAAAAGTGTTCTATCTACAGTAAGGGATCTATCTACAGCAAAAAATCTATCTACACCAAAGGATCTTTTTACAGCGAAAGATCTGTCAACAGCAGAGGATCTATCTACAGCAAAGGATCTATTTACAGCAGAAGATCTTTCTACAGCAGATGATCTTTCTACAGCGAAGGATCTATCTACAGCAAAGGATCTTTTTACAGTATGGGATCTATCTGCAGCAACGATTTTATCTACAATAAAAGATCTATCTACAGAAAAGGATCTATCTACAGAAAAGGACAAATCTACAGTAAAGGATCTATCTAACGCAAATTATCTATCTACAACAAACGATTTATCTACAGCAAAGGATCTATCTACAGCAAAGGATCTATTTACAGCAGAAGATCTTTCTACAGCAGAGGATCTTTCTACAGCAAAGGATCTATCTACAGCAAAGGATCTTTTTACAGTATGGGATCTATCTACAGCAACGGTTTTATCTACAATAAAAGATCTATCTACAGAAAAGGATCTATCTACAGAAAAGGATCTATCTACAGTAAAGGATCTATCTAAAGTAAATTATCTATCTACAACGAACGATTTATCTACAGCAAAGGATCTACCTACATATAAGGATCCATCTACAGCAAAGGATCTATCTACAGTAAAGGATCTATCTACAGCAAAGGACCTATCTACAGTAATGGATCTATCTACATCGTATGATCAATCCACAGCAAGGGATCTATCTGCAGCAAAGGATCTATTTACAGTGAAGAAGCTATCTACAGCAAAAGATCTATCTACAATAAGGGATCTATCTTCAACAAAGGATTTTTATACAGCATAGGATCTATTTACAGTAAAGGATCTATCTACTGAATAGGATACATCTACTGCAATGAATCTATCTAGAGAAAATAATCTATCTTCAGTAAAGAATCTATCTACAGAAACGGATCTATCTACAACGAAGGATCTATCTACAGCAAAGGTTCAATCTACAGCAATGATCTATCTTCAGCAAAGGTTCTTTCTACAGCATAAGATCTATCTACAGCAAAGGATCTATCTACAATAAGTGATCTATCTACATCAAAGGATCTATCTAGAGAGATCCTATGCAGTAGATAAATCCTTGACTGTAGATAGATCCTTTGCTGTAGATAGATCCTTTTCTGTAAATAGATCCTTTGCTGTAGATAGATCCTTTGCTGTAAATAGATCTTTTCATCAAGGGATCTAGTTACAGCGAAGGATCGATCTACAGCAAAGGATCTATATACAGCAAAGGATCTATCTACAGCAAAGGATCTATCTACTGCAAAGGATCTATCTACAGTAAAGGATCTGTTTACAGTCAAGGATTTGTCTACTGCAAAGGATCTCTCTACAGCAAAGGATCAATCTAAATTTAAGGATCTATCTTAAGCAAAGGATCTATCTACAGCAAAGGATCTATCTAAAACCAATGATCTATCTACAAAAAAGGATCTATTTACAACAGCAGAACTTTATACAGCAAAGGATCTATCTACAGCAAAGAATCTATCTACTGCAAAGTGATCTATTTTCAGTAAGGGATCTATCTACAGAAAAGAATCTGTCTACACCAATAGATCTATCTACAGCGCAGGATCTGTCAACAGCAAAGGATCAATCTTTAGCAAAAGATCTATTTACAACAAAAGTTCTATCTACAGCAAAGGATCTATCTACAGCAAAGGATTCATCAACAATAAGGGATCTATCTGCAGCAAAGGATCTATCTACAACAAAGGATCTATCTTCAGCAAAGGATCTATCTACAGCAAAGTGATATATCTACAGTAAGGGATCTATCTAGAGCAAAGAATCTATCTACACCAAAGGATCTTTCTACCACAAAAAATCTGTCAACACCAAAGGATCTATCTACAGCAAAGGATCTATTTACAACAGGAGATCTTTCTACAGCAGAGGATTTTTCTACAGCAAACGATCTATCTACAGCAAAGGATCTATTTACAGTATGGGATCTATCTACAGTAATGGTTTTATCTACAATAAAAGATCTATCTACAGAAAAGGATCTATCTACAGAGAAGGATTTATCTACAGCGGAAAATCTATCTACAGCAAAGGATCTATCTACAACAAAGGATCTATCTACGGCAAGGGATCTATTTACAGTAAAGGAGCTATTTACAGCTAAAGATCTATCAACAATAAGGGATCTACCTGCAGCAAATGATCTATCTACAGCAAGGTGTTCTATCTACAGTAAGGGATCTATCTAGAGCAAAGAATCTATCTACACCAAAGGATCTTTCTACCACAAAAGATCTGTCAACACCAAAGGATCTATCTACAGCAAAGGATCTATTTACAGCAGGAGATCTTTCTTCAGCAGAGGATTTTTCTACAGCAAAGGATCTATCTACAGCAAAGGATCTATTTACAGTATGGGATCTATCTACAGTAATGGTTTTATCTACAATAAAAGATCTATCTACAGAAAAGGATCTATCTACAGCGAAAAATCTATCTACAGCAAAGGATCTATCTACAACAAAGGATCTATCTACGGCAAGGGATCTATTTACAGTAAAGGAGCTATCTACAGCAAAAGATCTATCAACAATAAGGGATCTACCTACAGCAAATGATCTATCTACAGCAAGGTGTTCTATCTACAGAAAGGGATCTATCTACAGCAAAGAATCTATCTACACCAAAGGATCTTTTTACAGCGAAAGATCTGTCAACAGCAAAGGATCTATCTACAGCAAAGGATCTATTTACAGCAGAAGATCTTTCTACAGCAGAGGATCTTTCTACAGCAAAGGATCTATCTACAGCAAAGAATCTATTTACAGTATGGGATCTATCAACAGCAAAGGTTTTATCTACAGAAAAGGATCTATCTACAGAAAAGGATCTATCTACAGCAAGGGATCTATCTACAGCAAAGGATCTATCTACAGCAAAGTGATTTATCTACAGTAAGGGATCTATCTACAGCGAATGATCTATCCACAGCAAAGGATCTATCTAAAGCAATGGATCTATTTACAGCAGGAGATCTTTCTACAGCAGAGGATTTTTTTACAGCAAAGGATCTATCTACAGCAAAGGATCTATCTAAAACCAATGATCCATCTACAAAAAAGGATCTATTTACAACAGCAGAACTTTATACAGCAAAGGATCTATCTACAGCAAAGAATTTATCTACAGCAAAGTGATCTATTTTCAGTAAGGGATCTATCTACAGAAAAGAATCTATCTAAAGCCAATGATCTATCTACAACAAAAAATCTATTTACAACAGCAGAACTTTATACAGCAAAGGATCTATCTACAGCAAAGTGATCTATCTTCAGTAAAGGATCTATTTACAGCAAAGAATCTGTCTTCACCAAAGGATCTTTCTACAACGCAGGATCTGTCAACAGCAAAGGATCAATCTATTGCAAAAGATCTATTTACAACAAAAGTTCAATCTACAACAAAAATCTATCTACAGCAAAGGATCTATCCACAGGAAAGGATCTGTCTACAGCAAAGGATCTATTTACAGTAAAGGAGCTATCTACAGCAAAAGATCTATCAACAATAAGGGATCTATCTGCAGCAAAGAATCTATCTACAGCAAAGGATCTATCTTCAGCAAAGGATCTATCTATACAGAAAAGTGTTCTATCTACAGTAAGGGATCTATCTACAGCAAAAAATCTATCTACACCAAAGGATCTTTTTACAGCGAAAGATCTGTCAACAGCAAAGGATCTATCTACAGCAAAGGATCTATTTACAGCAGAAGATCTTTCTACAGCAGATGATCTTTCTACAGCAAAGGATCTATCTACAGCAAAGGATCTTTTTACAGTATGGGATCTATCTGCAGCAACGATTTTATCTACAATAAAAGATCTATCTACAGAAAAGGATCTATCTACAGAAAAGGACAAATCTACAGTAAAGGATCTATCTAAAGCAAATTATCTATCTACAACAAACGATTTATCTACAGCAAAGGATCTATCTACAGCAAAGGATCTATTTACAGCAGAAGATCTTTCTACAGCAGAGGATCTTTCTACAGCAAAGGATCTATCTACAGCAAAGAATCTATTTACAGTATGGGATCTATCAACAGCAAATGTTTTATTTACAGTTAAGGATCAATCTACAGAAAAGGATCTATCTACAGAAAAGGATCTATCTACAGCGAATGATCTATCTACAACAAAGGATCTATCTACAGCAAATGATCTATCTACGGTAAGGGATCTATCTACGGCACAGGATTTATTTATTTATTTACAGCAAAGGATCTATCTACAGAAGAGGCTCTATCTACAGAAAAGGATCTATCTACAGCGAAGGATCAATCTACAACAAAGGATCTATCTACAGCAAATGATCTATCTACTACAAAGGATCTATCTACAGCAAATGTTCTATCTACAACAAAGAATCTATCTACAGCAAAGTATCTATCTACAGCAAACAATTTATCTACAGCAAAGGATCTATCTACAGATAAGGATCCATCCACGGCAAAGGATCTATCTACGGTAAAGGATCTATCTACTGAAAAGGATCTGTCTACAGCAAAGGATCTATCTACAGCAAAGACCTATCTACAGTAAAAAATCTATCAACATCATATGATCAATCCACAGCAAGGAATCTATCTACAGCAAAGGATCTATTTACAGTAAAGGAGCTATCTACAGCAAAAGATCTATCAACAATGAAGGATCTATCTGCAGCAAAGGATCTATCTACAGCAAAGGATCTATCTTCAGCGAAGGATCTTTATACAGCATAGGATCTATGTACAGTATTGGATCTATCTACTGCATAGGATACATCAGCTGCAAAGAATCTATCTACAGCAAAGAAACTATCTTCAGCAAAGAATCTATCTACAGCAAAGGATCTATCTACAGCAAAGGATCTATCTACAACAAAGGATCTATCTACAGCAAAGGATCTATCTACAGTCAAGGATTTATCTACTGCAAAGGATCTCTCTACAGCATAGGATCAATCTAAAGTTAAGGATCTATCTTAAGCAAAGGATCTATCTACAGTAAAGGATCTATCTAAAGCCAATGATCTATCTACAACAAAAAATCTATTTACAACAGCAGAACTTTATACAGCAAAGGATCTATATACAGCAAAGTGATCTATCTTCAGTAAAGGATCTATCTACAGCAAAGAATCTGTCTTCACCAAAGGATCTTTCTACAACGCAGGATCTGTCAACAGCAAAGGATCAATCTATAGCAAAAGATCTATTTACAACAAAAGTTCAATCTACAACAAAAATCTATCTACAGCAAAGGATCTATCCACAGGAAAGGATCTGTCTACAGCAAAGGATCTATTTACAGTAAAGGAGCTATCTACAGCAAAAGATCTATCAACAATAAGGGATCTATCTGCAGCAAAGAATCTATCTACAGCAAAGGATCTATCTTCAGCAAAGGATCTATCTATACAGAAAAGTGTTCTATCTACAGAAAGGGATCTATCTACAGCAAAAAATTTATCTACACCAAAGGATCTCATAACAGCGATAGATCTGTCAACAGCAAAGGTTCTATCTACAGCAAAGGATCTATTTACAGCAGAAGATTTTTCTACAGCAGATGATCTTTCTACAGCAAAGGATCTATCTACAGCAAAGGATCTTTTTACAGTATGGGATCTATCTGCAGCAACGATTTTATCTACAATAAAAGATCTATCTACAGAAAAGGATCTATCTACAGAAAAGGTTCTATCTACAGTAAAGGATCTATCTAAAGCAAAGGATCTATCTACAGCAAAGTGATATATCTACAGTAAGGGATCTATCTAGAGCAAAGAATCTATCTACACCAAAGGATCTTTCTACCACAAAAAATCTGTCAACACCAAAGGATCTATCTACAGCAAAGGATCTATTTACAACAGGAGATCTTTCTACAGCAGAGGATTTTTCTACAGCAAACGATCTATCTACAGCAAAGGATCTATTTACAGTATGGGATCTATCTACAGTAATGGTTTTATCTACAATAAAAGATCTATCTACAGAAAAGGATCTATCTACAGAAAAGGATTTATCTACAGCGGAAAATCTATCTACAGCAAAGGATCTATCTACAACAAAGGATCTATCTACGGCAAGGGATCTATTTACAGTAAAGGAGCTATTTACAGCTAAAGATCTATCAACAATAAGGGATCTACCTGCAGCAAATGATCTATCTACAGCAAGGTGTTCTATCTACAGTAAGGGATCTATCTAGAGCAAAGAATCTATCTACACCAAAGGATCTTTCTACCACAAAAGATCTGTCAACACCAAAGGATCTATCTACAGCAAAGGATCTATTTACAGCAGGTGATCTTTCTACAGCAGAGGATTTTTCTACAGCAAAGGATCTATCTACAGCAAAGGATCTATTTACAGTATGGGATCTATCTACAGTAATGGTTTTATCTACAATAAAAGATCTATCTACAGAAAAGGATCTATCTACAGAAAAGGATCTATCTACAGCGAAAAATCTATCTACAGCAAAGGATCTATCTACAACAAAGGATCTATCTACGGCAAGGGATCTATATACAGTAAAGGAGCTATCTACAGCAAAAGATCTATCAACAATAAGGGATCTACCTACAGCAAATGATCTATCTACAGCAAAGGATCTATTTACAGTATGGGATCTATCTACAGTAATGGTTTTATCTACAATAAAAGATCTATCTACAGAAAAGGATCTATCTACAGAAAAGGATTTATCTACAGCGGAAAATCTATCTACAGCAAAGGATCTATCTACAACAAAGGATCTATCTACGGCAAGGGATCTATTTACAGTAAAGGAGCTATTTACAGCTAAAGATCTATCAACAATAAGGGATCTACCTGCAGCAAATGATCTATCTACAGCAAGGTGTTCTATCTACAGTAAGGGATCTATCTAGAGCAAAGAATCTATCTACACCAAAGGATCTTTCTACCACAAAAGATCTGTCAACACCAAAGGATCTATCTACAGCAAAGGATCTATTTACAGCAGGTGATCTTTCTACAGCAGAGGATTTTTCTACAGCAAAGGATCTATCTACAGCAAAGGATCTATTTACAGTATGGGATCTATCTACAGTAATGGTTTTATCTACAATAAAAGATCTATCTACAGAAAAGGATCTATCTACAGAAAAGGATCTATCTACAGCGAAAAATCTATCTACAGCAAAGGATCTATCTACAACAAAGGATCTATCTACGGCAAGGGATCTATATACAGTAAAGGAGCTATCTACAGCAAAAGATCTATCAACAATAAGGGATCTACCTACAGCAAATGATCTATCTACAGCAAGGTGTTCTATCTACAGAAAGGGATCTATCTACAGCAAAGAATCTATCTACACCAAAGGATCTTTTTACAGCGAAAGATTTGTCAACAGCAAAGGATCTATCTACAGCAAAGGATCTATTTACAGCAGAAGATCTTTCTACAGCAGAGGATCTTTCTACAGCAAAGGATCTATCTACAGCAAAGAATCTATTTACAGTATGGGATCTATCAACAGCAAAGGTTTTATCTACAGAAAAGGATCTATCTACAGAAAAGGATCTATCTACAGCAAGGGATCTATCTACAGCAAAAGATCTATCTACAGCAAAGTGATTTATCTACAGCAAGGGATCTATCTACAGCGAATGATCTATCCACAGCAAAGGATCTATCTGAAGCAATGGATCTATTTACAGCAGGAGATCTTTCTACAGCAGAGGATTTTTCTACAGCAAAGGATCTATCTACAGCAAAGGATCTATCTAAAACCAATGATCCATCTACAAAAAAGGATCTATTTACAACAGCAGAACTTTATACAGCAAAGGATCTATCTACAGCAAAAAATTTATCTACAGCAAAGTGATCTATCTACAAAAAGGGATCTATCTACAGCAAAGAATCTATCTACACCAAAGGATCTTTCAACAGCAAAAGATCTGTCAACAACAAAGGATCTATCTACAGCAAAAGATCAATTTACAACAAAAGTTCTATCTACAGCAAAGGATCTATCTACAGCAAATGATCTATCTACAAAAAGGGATCTATCTACAGCAAAGAATCTATCTACACCAAAGGATCTTTCAACAGCAAAAGATCTGTCAACAACAAAGGATCTATCTACAGCAAAGGATCTATTTACAGCAGAAGATCTTTCTACAGCAGAGGATCTTTCTACAGCAAAGGATCTATCTACAGCAAAGAATCTATTTACAGTATGGGATCTATCAACAGCAAATGTTTTATTTACAGTTAAGGATCAATCTACAGAAAAGGATCTATCTACAGAAAAGGATCTATCTACAGCGAATGATCTATCTACAACAAAGGATCTATCTACAGCAAATGATCTATCTACGGCAAGGGATCTATCTACGGCACAGGATTTATTTATTTATTTACAGCAAAGGATCTATCTACAGAAGAGGCTCTATCTACAGAAAAGGATCTATCTACAGCGAAGGATCAATCTACAACAAAGGATCTATCTACAGCAAATGATCTATCTACTACAAAGGATCTATCTACAGCAAATGTTCTATCTACAACAAAGAATCTATCTACAGCAAAGTATCTATCTACAGCAAACGATTTATCTACAGCAAAGGATCTATCTACAGATAAGGATCCATCCACGGCAAAGGATCTATCTACGGTAAAGGATCTATCTACTGAAAATGATCTGTCTACAGCAAAGGATCTATCTACAGCAAAGACCTATCTACAGTAAAAAATCTATCAACATCATATGATCAATCCACAGCAAGGGATCTATCTACAGCAAAGGATCTATTTACAGTAAAGGAGCTATCTACAGCAAAAGATCTATCAACAATGAGGGATCTATCTGCAGCAAAGGATCTATCTACAGCAAAGGATCTATCTTCAGCGAAGGATCTTTATACAGCATAGGATCTATGTACAGTATTGGATCTATCTACTGCATAGGATACATCAGCTGCAAAGAATCTATCTACAGCAAAGAAACTATCTTCAGCAAAGAATCTATCTACAGCAAAGGATCTATCTACAGCAAAGGATCTATCTACAACAAAGGATCTATCTACAGCAAAGGATCTATCTACAGTCAAGGATTTATCTACTGCAAAGGATCTCTCTACAGCATAGGATCAATCTAAAGTTAAGGATCTATCTTAAGCAAAGGATCTATCTACAGCAAAGGATCTATCTAAAGCCAATGATCTATCTACAACAAAAAATCTATTTACAACAGCAGAACTTTATACAGCAAAGGATCTATATACAGCAAAGTGATCTATCTTCAGTAAAGGATCTATCTACAGCAAAGAATCTGTCTTCACCAAAGGATCTTTCTACAACGTAGGATCTGTCAACAGCAAAGGATCAATCTATAGCAAAAGATCTATTTACAACAAAAGTTCAATCTACAACAAAAATCTATCTACAGCAAAGGATCTATCCACAGGAAAGGATCTGTCTACAGCAAAGGATCTATTTACAGTAAAGGAGCTATCAACAGCAAAAGATCTATCAACAATAAGGGATCTATCTGCAGCAAAGAATCTATCTACAGCAAAGGATCTATCTTCAGCAAAGGATCTATCTATACAGAAAAGTGTTCTATCTACAGAAAGGGATCTATCTACAGCAAAAAATTTATCTACACCAAAGGATCTTTTTACAGCGATAGATCTGTCAACAGCAAAGGTTCTATCTACAGCAAAGGATCTATTTACAGCAGAAGATCTTTCTACAGCAGATGATCTTTCTACAGCAAAGGATCTATCTACAGCAAAGGATCTTTTTACAGTATGGGATCTATCTGCAGCAACGATTTTATCTACAATAAAAGATCTATCTACAGAAAAGGATCTATCTACAGAAAAGGTTCTATCTACAGTAAAGGATCTATCTAAAGCAAATTATCTATCTACAACAAACGATTTATCTACAGCAAAGGATCTATCTACATAAAAGGATCCATCTACAGCAAGGGATCTATCTGCAGCAAAGAATCTATTTACAGTAAAGGAGCTATCTACAGCAAAAGATCTATCTACAATAAGGGATCTATCTGCAGCAAAGGATTTATCTACAGCAAACGATCTATCTTCAGCAAAGGGTCTTTATACAGAATAGGATCTATGTACAGTAAAGGATCTATCTACAGAAACGGATCTATCTACAACGAAGGATCTATCTACAGCAAAGGTTCAATCTACAGCAAATGATCTATCTTCAGCAAAGGTTCTTTCTACAGCACAAGATCTATCTACAGCAAAGGATCTATCTACAATAAGTGATCTATCTACATCACAGGATCTATCTACAGCAAAAGATCTATTTACAGCAAATGGTCAATCTACAGCAAAGGATATATCTACAGCAAAGGATCTATCTACAGCAAAGGATCAATTTAAAGCGGAGATTCTTTCTACAGCAAAGGAACTACTACAGCAAAAGATCTATCTACAGCAAAGAATCTATCTAAAGCAAAGGATCTATCTACAGCAAAAGATCTATCTACAGTAGGGGATCTATTTACAGCGAAGGATCAACCAACAGCAAATGATCTATCTACAGCAAAGGATCTATCTACAGCATATGATCTATCTACAGCAATGGATCTATCTACCTTAAGGAATCTTTTTGCAGCAAAGGATAAATCTACAGTAAAGGATCTATTTACAGCGAAGGATCGATCTACAGCGAAGGATCTATCTACAGCAAAGGATCTATCTACAGCAAAGAATCTATCTTCAGTCAAGGATTTATCTACTGCAAAGGATCTCTCTACAACAAAGGATCAATCTACATTTAAGGGTCTATCTTAAGCAAAGGATCTCTGTACAGCAAAGGATCTATCTACAGCAAAGGATCTATCTACAGTAAAGGATCAATCTAATGAAAAGGATCTATCTACAGAAAAGGATCTATCTACAGCGAAGGATCTATCTACAAAAAAGGATCTATCTACAGCAAATGATCTATCTACGGCAAGGGATCTATCTACGGCACTAGATTTATTAATTTATTTACAGCAAAGGATCTATTTACAGAAAAGGATCTATCTACAGAAAAGGATCTATCTACAGTGAAGGATCTATCTACAACAAAGGATCTATGTACAGCAAAGAATCTATCTACAGCAAAGGATCTATCTACAGTAAAGGATCTATCTACAGCAAAGTATCTATCTACAGCAAACGATTAATCTACAGCGAAGGATCTATCTACAGATATGGATCCATCCACAGCAAAGGATCTATCTACAGTAAAGGATCTATCTACTGAAAAGGATCTGTCTACAGCAAAGGATCTATCTACAGCAAAGGACCTATCTACAGTAAAGGATCTATCAACATCATATGATCAATCCACAGCAAGGGATCTATCTACAGCAAAGGATCTATTTACAGTAAGGGAGCTATCTACAGCAAAAGATCTATCAACAATGAGGGATCTATCTGCAGCAAAGGATCTATCTACAGCAAAGGATCTATCTTCAGCAAAGGATCTTTATACAGCATAGGATCTTTATACAGCATAGGATCTATGTACATTATTGGATCTATCTACTGCATAGGATACATATGCTGCAAAGAATCTATCTACAGCAAAGAAACTATCTTCAGCAAAGAATCTATCTACAGCAAAGGATCTATCTACAGCAAAGGATCTATCTACAGCAAAGGATCTATCTACAGCAAAGGATCTATCTACAGCATAGGATCAATCTAAAGTTAAGGATCTATCTTAAGCAAAGAATCTGTCTACAGCAAAGGATCTATCTAAAGCCAAAGATCTATCTACAACTAAAAATCTATTTACAACAGCAGAACTTTATACAGCAAAGGATCTATCTATAGCGAAGGATCTATCTACAGCAAAGTGATCTATCTTCAGTAAGGGATCTATCTACAGCAAATAATCTGTCTTCACCAAAGAATCTTTCTACAACGCAGGATCTGTCAACAGCAAAGGATCTATCTACAGGAAAGGATCTGTCTACAACAAAGGATCTATTTACAGTAAAGGAGCTATCTACAGCAAAAGATCTATCAACAATAAGGGATCTATCTGCAGCAAAGAATCTATCTACAGCAAAGGATCTATCTTCAGCAAAGGATCTATCTATACAGCAAAGTGTTCTATCTACAGTAAGGGATCCATCTACAGCAAAAAATCTATCTACACCAAAGGATCTTTTCACATTGAAAGATCTGTCAACAGCAAAGGCTCTATTTACAGCAAAGGATCTATTTACAGCAGAAAATCTTTCTACAGCAGAGGATCTTTCTACAGCAAAGGATCTATCTACAGCAGAGGATCTTTTTACAGTATGGGATCTATCTACAGCAACGGTTTTATCTACAATAAAAGATCTATCTACAAAAAAGGATCTATCTACAGAAAAGGATCTATCTACAGTAAAGGATCTATCTAAAGTAAATTATCTATCTACAACGAACGATTTATCTACAGCAAAGGATCTACCTACATATAAGGATCCATCTACAGCAAAGGATCTATCTACAGTAAAGGATCTATCTACAGCAAAGGACCTATCTACAGTAATGGATCTATCTACATCGTATGATCAATCCACAGCAAGGGATCTATCTGCAGCAAAGGATCTATTTACAGTAAAGAAGCTATCTACAGCAAAAGATCTATCTACAATAAGGGATCTATCTTCAACAAAGGATTTTTATACAGCATAGGATCTATTTACAGTAAAGGATCTATCTACTGAATAGGATACATCTACTGCAATGAATCTATCTAGAGAAAATAATCTATCTTCAGCAAAGAATCTATCTACAGAAACGGATCTATCTACAACGAAGGATCTATCTACAGCAAAGGTTCAATCTACAGCAATAATCTATCTTCAGCAAAGGTTCTTTCTACAGCATAAGATCTATCTACAGCAAAGGATCTATCTACAATAAGTGATCTATCTACATCAAAGGATCTATCTAGAGAGATCCTATGCAGTAGATGAATCCTTGACTGTAGATAGATCCTTTGCTGTAGATAGATCCTTTTCTGTAAATAGATCCTTTGCTGTAGATAGATCCTTTGCTGTAAATAGATCTTTTCATCAAGGGATCTAGTTACAGCGAAGGATCGATCTACAGCAAAGGATCTATATACAGCAAAGGATCTATCTACAGCAAAGGATCTATCTACTGCAAAGGATCTATCTACAGTAAAGGATCTGTTTACAGTCAAGGATTTATCTACTGCAAAGGATCTCTCTACAGCAAAGGATCAATCTAAATTTGAGGATCTATCTTAAGCAAAGGATCTATCTACAGCAAAGGATCTATCTAAAACCAATGATCTATCTACAAAAAAGGATCTATTTACAACAGCAGAACTTTATACAGCAAAGGATCTATCTACAGCAAAGAATCTATCTACTGCAAAGTGATCTATTTTCAGTAAGGGATCTTTCTACAGAAAAGAATCTGTCTACACCAATAGATCTATCTACAGCGCAGGATCTGTCAACAGCAAAGGATCAATCTTTAGCAAAAGATCTATTTACAACAAAAGTTCTATCTACAGCAAAGGATCTATCTACAGCAAAGGATTTATCAACAATAAGGGATCTATCTGCAGCAAAGGATCTATCTACAACAAAGGATCTATCTTCAGCAAAGGATCTATCTACAGCAAAGTGATATATCTACAGTAAGGGATCTATCTAGAGCAAAGAATCTATCTACACCAAAGGATCTTTCTACCACAAAAAATCTGTCAACACCAAAGGATCTATCTACAGCAAAGGATCTATTTACAACAGGAGATCTTTCTACAGCAGAGGATTTTTCTACAGCAAACGATCTATCTACAGCAAAGGATCTATTTACAGTATGGGATCTATCTACAGTAATGGTTTTATCTACAATAAAAGATCTATCTACAGAAAAGGATCTATCTACAGAAAAGGATTTATCTACAGCGGAAAATCTATCTACAGCAAAGGATCTATCTACAACAAAGGATCTATCTACGGCAAGGGATCTATTTACAGTAAAGGAGCTATTTACAGCTAAAGATCTATCAACAATAAGGGATCTACCTGCAGCAAATGATCTATCTACAGCAAGGTGTTCTATCTACAGTAAGGGATCTATCTAGAGCAAAGAATCTATCTACACCAAAGGATCTTTCTACCACAAAAGATCTGTCAACACCAAAAAATCTATCTACAGCAAAGGATCTATTTACAGCAGGTGATCTTTCTACAGCAGAGGATTTTTCTACAGCAAAGGATCTATCTACAGCAAAGGATCTATTTACAGTATGGGATCTATCTACAGTAATGGTTTTATCTACAATAAAAGATCTATCTACAGAAAAGGATCTATCTACAGAAAAGGATCTATCTACAGCGAAAAATCTATCTACAGCAAAGGATCTATCTACAACAAAGGATCTATCTACGGCAAGGGATCTATATACAGTAAAGGAGCTATCTACAGCAAAAGATCTATCAACAATAAGGGATCTACCTACAGCAAATGATCTATCTACAGCAAGGTGTTCTATCTACAGAAAGGGATCTATCTACAGCAAAGAATCTATCTACACCAAAGGATCTTTTTACAGCGAAAGATTTGTCAACAGCAAAGGATCTATCTACAGCAAAGGATCTATTTACAGCAGAAGATCTTTCTACAGCAGAGGATCTTTCTACAGCAAAGGATCTATCTACAGCAAAGAATCTATTTACAGTATGGGATCTATCAACAGCAAAGGTTTTATCTACAGAAAAGGATCTATCTACAGAAAAGGATCTATCTACAGCAAGGGATCTATCTACAGCAAAAGATCTATCTACAGCAAAGGGATTTATCTACAGCAAGGGATCTATCTACAGCGAATGATCTATCCACAGCAAAGGATCTATCTAAAGCAATGGATCTATTTACAGCAGGAGATCTTTCTACAGCAGAGGATTTTTCTACAGCAAAGGATCTATCTACAGCAAAGGATCTATCTAAAACCAATGATCCATCTACAAAAAAGGATCTATTTACAACAGCAGAACTTTATACAGCAAAGGATCTATCTACAGCAAAGAATTTATCTACAGCAAAGTGATCTATTTTCAGTAAGGGATCTATCTACAGAAAAGAATCTATCTAAAGCCAATGATCTATCTACAACAAAAAATCTATTTACAACAGCAGAACTTTATACAGCAAAGGATCTATCTACAGCAAAGTGATCTATCTTCAGTAAAGGATCTATTTACAGCAAAGAATCTGTCTTCACCAAAGGATCTTTCTACAACGCAGGATCTGTCAACAGCAAAGGATCAATCTATAGCAAAAGATCTATTTACAACAAAAGTTCAATCTACAACAAAAATCTATCTACAGCAAAGGATCTATCCACAGGAAAGGATCTGTCTACAGCAAAGGATCTATTTACAGTAAAGGAGCTATCTACAGCAAAAGATCTATCAACAATAAGGGATCTATCTGCAGCAAAGAATCTATCTACAGCAAAGGATCTATCTTCAGCAAAGGATCTATCTATACAGAAAAGTGTTCTATCTACAGTAAGGGATCTATCTACAGCAAAAAATCTATCTACACCAAAGGATCTTTTTACAGCGAAAGATCTGTCAACAGCAGAGGATCTATCTACAGCAAAGGATCTATTTACAGCAGAAGATCTTTCTACAGCAGATGATCTTTCTACAGCGAAGGATCTATCTACAGCAAAGGATCTTTTTACAGTATGGGATCTATCTGCAGCAACGATTTTATCTACAATAAAAGATCTATCTACAGAAAAGGATCTATCTACAGAAAAGGACAAATCTACAGTAAAGGATCTATCTAACGCAAATTATCTATCTACAACAAACGATTTATCTACAGCAAAGGATCTATCTACAGCAAAGGATCTATTTACAGCAGAAGATCTTTCTACAGCAGAGGATCTTTCTACAGCAAAGGATCTATCTACAGCAAAGGATCTTTTTACAGTATGGGATCTATCTACAGCAACGGTTTTATCTACAATAAAAGATCTATCTACAGAAAAGGATCTATCTACAGAAAAGGATCTATCTACAGTAAAGGATCTATCTAAAGTAAATTATCTATCTACAACGAACGATTTATCTACAGCAAAGGATCTACCTACATATAAGGATCCATCTACAGCAAAGGATCTATCTACAGTAAAGGATCTATCTACAGCAAAGGACCTATCTACAGTAATGGATCTATCTACATCGTATGATCAATCCACAGCAAGGGATCTATCTGCAGCAAAGGATCTATTTACAGTGAAGAAGCTATCTACAGCAAAAGATCTATCTACAATAAGGGATCTATCTTCAACAAAGGATTTTTATACAGCATAGGATCTATTTACAGTAAAGGATCTATCTACTGAATAGGATACATCTACTGCAATGAATCTATCTAGAGAAAATAATCTATCTTCAGTAAAGAATCTATCTACAGAAACGGATCTATCTACAACGAAGGATCTATCTACAGCAAAGGTTCAATCTACAGCAATGATCTATCTTCAGCAAAGGTTCTTTCTACAGCATAAGATCTATCTACAGCAAAGGATCTATCTACAATAAGTGATCTATCTACATCAAAGGATCTATCTAGAGAGATCCTATGCAGTAGATAAATCCTTGACTGTAGATAGATCCTTTGCTGTAGATAGATCCTTTTCTGTAAATAGATCCTTTGCTGTAGATAGATCCTTTGCTGTAAATAGATCTTTTCATCAAGGGATCTAGTTACAGCGAAGGATCGATCTACAGCAAAGGATCTATATACAGCAAAGGATCTATCTACAGCAAAGGATCTATCTACTGCAAAGGATCTATCTACAGTAAAGGATCTGTTTACAGTCAAGGATTTGTCTACTGCAAAGGATCTCTCTACAGCAAAGGATCAATCTAAATTTAAGGATCTATCTTAAGCAAAGGATCTATCTACAGCAAAGGATCTATCTAAAACCAATGATCTATCTACAAAAAAGGATCTATTTACAACAGCAGAACTTTATACAGCAAAGGATCTATCTACAGCAAAGAATCTATCTACTGCAAAGTGATCTATTTTCAGTAAGGGATCTATCTACAGAAAAGAATCTGTCTACACCAATAGATCTATCTACAGCGCAGGATCTGTCAACAGCAAAGGATCAATCTTTAGCAAAAGATCTATTTACAACAAAAGTTCTATCTACAGCAAAGGATCTATCTACAGCAAAGGATTTATCAACAATAAGGGATCTATCTGCAGCAAAGGATCTATCTACAACAAAGGATCTATCTTCAGCAAAGGATCTATCTACAGCAAAGTGATATATCTACAGTAAGGGATCTATCTAGAGCAAAGAATCTATCTACACCAAAGGATCTTTCTACCACAAAAAATCTGTCAACACCAAAGGATCTATCTACAGCAAAGGATCTATTTACAACAGGAGATCTTTCTACAGCAGAGGATTTTTCTACAGCAAACGATCTATCTACAGCAAAGGATCTATTTACAGTATGGGATCTATCTACAGTAATGGTTTTATCTACAATAAAAGATCTATCTACAGAAAAGGATCTATCTACAGAGAAGGATTTATCTACAGCGGAAAATCTATCTACAGCAAAGGATCTATCTACAACAAAGGATCTATCTACGGCAAGGGATCTATTTACAGTAAAGGAGCTATTTACAGCTAAAGATCTATCAACAATAAGGGATCTACCTGCAGCAAATGATCTATCTACAGCAAGGTGTTCTATCTACAGTAAGGGATCTATCTAGAGCAAAGAATCTATCTACACCAAAGGATCTTTCTACCACAAAAGATCTGTCAACACCAAAGGATCTATCTACAGCAAAGGATCTATTTACAGCAGGAGATCTTTCTTCAGCAGAGGATTTTTCTAAAGCAAAGGATCTATCTACAGCAAAGGATCTATTTACAGTATGGGATCTATCTACAGTAATGGTTTTATCTACAATAAAAGATCTATCTACAGAAAAGGATCTATCTACAGAAAAGGATCTATCTACAGCGAAAAATCTATCTACAGCAAAGGATCTATCTACAACAAAGGATCTATCTACGGCAAGGGATCTATTTACAGTAAAGGAGCTATCTACAGCAAAAGATCTATCAACAATAAGGGATCTACCTACAGCAAATGATCTATCTACAGCAAGGTGTTCTATCTACAGAAAGGGATCTATCTACAGCAAAGAAACTATCTACACCAAAGGATCTTTTTACAGCGAAAGATCTGTCAACAGCAAAGGATCTATCTACAGCAAAGGATCTATTTACAGCAGAAGATCTTTCTACAGCAGAGGATCTTTCTACAGCAAAGGATCTATCTACAGCAAAGAATCTATTTACAGTATGGGATCTATCAACAGCAAAGGTTTTATCTACAGAAAAGGATCTATCTACAGAAAAGGATCTATCTACAGCAAGGGATCTATCTACAGCAAAGGATCTATCTACAGCAAAGTGATTTATCTACAGTAAGGGATCTATCTACAGCGAATGATCTATCCACAGCAAAGGATCTATCTAAAGCAATGGATCTATTTACAGCAGGAGATCTTTCTACAGCAGAGGATTTTTTTACAGCAAAGGATCTATCTACAGCAAAGGATCTATCTAAAACCAATGATCCATCTACAAAAAAGGATCTATTTACAACAGCAGAACTTTATACAGCAAAGGATCTATCTACAGCAAAGAATTTATCTACAGCAAAGTGATCTATTTTCAGTAAGGGATCTATCTACAGAAAAGAATCTATCTAAAGCCAATGATCTATCTACAACAAAAAATCTATTTACAACAGCAGAACTTTATACAGCAAAGGATCTATCTACAGCAAAGTGATCTATCTTCAGTAAAGGATCTATTTACAGCAAAGAATCTGTCTTCACCAAAGGATCTTTCTACAACGCAGGATCTGTCAACAGCAAAGGATCAATCTATTGCAAAAGATCTATTTACAACAAAAGTTCAATCTACAACAAAAATCTATCTACAGCAAAGGATCTATCCACAGGAAAGGATCTGTCTACAGCAAAGGATCTATTTACAGTAAAGGAGCTATCTACAGCAAAAGATCTATCAACAATAAGGGATCTATCTGCAGCAAAGAATCTATCTACAGCAAAGGATCTATCTTCAGCAAAGGATCTATCTATACAGAAAAGTGTTCTATCTACAGTAAGGGATCTATCTACAGCAAAAAATCTATCTACACCAAAGGATCTTTTTACAGCGAAAGATCTGTCAACAGCAAAGGATCTATCTACAGCAAAGGATCTATTTACAGCAGAAGATCTTTCTACAGCAGATGATCTTTCTACAGCAAAGGATCTATCTACAGCAAAGGATCTTTTTACAGTATGGGATCTATCTGCAGCAACGATTTTATCTACAATAAAAGATCTATCTACAGAAAAGGATCTATCTACAGAAAAGGACAAATCTACAGTAAAGGATCTATCTAAAGCAAATTATCTATCTACAACAAACGATTTATCTACAGCAAAGGATCTATCTACAGCAAAGGATCTATTTACAGCAGAAGATCTTTCTACAGCAGAGGATCTTTCTACAGCAAAGGATCTATCTACAGCAAAGAATCTATTTACAGTATGGGATCTATCAACAGCAAATGTTTTATTTACAGTTAAGGATCAATCTACAGAAAAGGATCTATCTACAGAAAAGGATCTATCTACAGCGAATGATCTATCTACAACAAAGGATCTATCTACAGCAAATGATCTATCTACGGTAAGGGATCTATCTACGGCACAGGATTTATTTATTTATTTACAGCAAAGGATCTATCTACAGAAGAGGCTCTATCTACAGAAAAGGATCTATCTACAGCGAAGGATCAATCTACAACAAAGGATCTATCTACAGCAAATGATCTATCTACTACAAAGGATCTATCTACAGCAAATGTTCTATCTACAACAAAGAATCTATCTACAGCAAAGTATCTATCTACAGCAAACAATTTATCTACAGCAAAGGATCTATCTACAGATAAGGATCCATCCACGGCAAAGGATCTATCTACGGTAAAGGATCTATCTACTGAAAAGGATCTGTCTACAGCAAAGGATCTATCTACAGCAAAGACCTATCTACAGTAAAAAATCTATCAACATCATATGATCAATCCACAGCAAGGAATCTATCTACAGCAAAGGATCTATTTACAGTAAAGGAGCTATCTACAGCAAAAGATCTATCAACAATGAAGGATCTATCTGCAGCAAAGGATCTATCTACAGCAAAGGATCTATCTTCAGCGAAGGATCTTTATACAGCATAGGATCTATGTACAGTATTGGATCTATCTACTGCATAGGATACATCAGCTGCAAAGAATCTATCTACAGCAAAGAAACTATCTTCAGCAAAGAATCTATCTACAGCAAAGGATCTATCTACAGCAAAGGATCTATCTACAACAAAGGATCTATCTACAGCAAAGGATCTATCTACAGTCAAGGATTTATCTACTGCAAAGGATCTCTCTACAGCATAGGATCAATCTAAAGTTAAGGATCTATCTTAAGCAAAGGATCTATCTACAGTAAAGGATCTATCTAAAGCCAATGATCTATCTACAACAAAAAATCTATTTACAACAGCAGAACTTTATACAGCAAAGGATCTATATACAGCAAAGTGATCTATCTTCAGTAAAGGATCTATCTACAGCAAAGAATCTGTCTTCACCAAAGGATCTTTCTACAACGCAGGATCTGTCAACAGCAAAGGATCAATCTATAGCAAAAGATCTATTTACAACAAAAGTTCAATCTACAACAAAAATCTATCTACAGCAAAGGATCTATCCACAGGAAAGGATCTGTCTACAGCAAAGGATCTATTTACAGTAAAGGAGCTATCTACAGCAAAAGATCTATCAACAATAAGGGATCTATCTGCAGCAAAGAATCTATCTACAGCAAAGGATCTATCTTCAGCAAAGGATCTATCTATACAGAAAAGTGTTCTATCTACAGAAAGGGATCTATCTACAGCAAAAAATTTATCTACACCAAAGGATCTCATAACAGCGATAGATCTGTCAACAGCAAAGGTTCTATCTACAGCAAAGGATCTATTTACAGCAGAAGATTTTTCTACAGCAGATGATCTTTCTACAGCAAAGGATCTATCTACAGCAAAGGATCTTTTTACAGTATGGGATCTATCTGCAGCAACGATTTTATCTACAATAAAAGATCTATCTACAGAAAAGGATCTATCTACAGAAAAGGTTCTATCTACAGTAAAGGATCTATCTAAAGCAAAGGATCTATCTACAGCAAAGTGATATATCTACAGTAAGGGATCTATCTAGAGCAAAGAATCTATCTACACCAAAGGATCTTTCTACCACAAAAAATCTGTCAACACCAAAGGATCTATCTACAGCAAAGGATCTATTTACAACAGGAGATCTTTCTACAGCAGAGGATTTTTCTACAGCAAACGATCTATCTACAGCAAAGGATCTATTTACAGTATGGGATCTATCTACAGTAATGGTTTTATCTACAATAAAAGATCTATCTACAGAAAAGGATCTATCTACAGAAAAGGATTTATCTACAGCGGAAAATCTATCTACAGCAAAGGATCTATCTACAACAAAGGATCTATCTACGGCAAGGGATCTATTTACAGTAAAGGAGCTATTTACAGCTAAAGATCTATCAACAATAAGGGATCTACCTGCAGCAAATGATCTATCTACAGCAAGGTGTTCTACCTACAGTAAGGGATCTATCTAGAGCAAAGAATCTATCTACACCAAAGGATCTTTCTACCACAAAAGATCTGTCAACACCAAAGGATCTATCTACAGCAAAGGATCTATTTACAGCAGGTGATCTTTCTACAGCAGAGGATTTTTCTACAGCAAAGGATCTATCTACAGCAAAGGATCTATTTACAGTATGGGATCTATCTACAGTAATGGTTTTATCTACAATAAAAGATCTATCTACAGAAAAGGATCTATCTACAGAAAAGGATCTATCTACAGCGAAAAATCTATCTACAGCAAAGGATCTATCTACAACAAAGGATCTATCTACGGCAAGGGATCTATATACAGTAAAGGAGCTATCTACAGCAAAAGATCTATCAACAATAAGGGATCTACCTACAGCAAATGATCTATCTACAGCAAGGTGTTCTATCTACAGAAAGGGATCTATCTACAGCAAAGAATCTATCTACACCAAAGGATCTTTTTACAGCGAAAGATTTGTCAACAGCAAAGGATCTATCTACAGCAAAGGATCTATTTACAGCAGAAGATCTTTCTACAGCAGAGGATCTTTCTACAGCAAAGGATCTATCTACAGCAAAGAATCTATTTACAGTATGGGATCTATCAACAGCAAAGGTTTTATCTACAGAAAAGGATCTATCTACAGAAAAGGATCTATCTACAGCAAGGGATCTATCTACAGCAAAAGATCTATCTACAGCAAAGTGATTTATCTACAGCAAGGGATCTATCTACAGCGAATGATCTATCCACAGCAAAGGATCTATCTGAAGCAATGGATCTATTTACAGCAGGAGATCTTTCTACAGCAGAGGATTTTTCTACAGCAAAGGATCTATCTACAGCAAAGGATCTATCTAAAACCAATGATCCATCTACAAAAAAGGATCTATTTACAACAGCAGAACTTTATACAGCAAAGGATCTATCTACAGCAAAAAATTTATCTACAGCAAAGTGATCTATCTACAAAAAGGGATCTATCTACAGCAAAGAATCTATCTACACCAAAGGATCTTTCAACAGCAAAAGATCTGTCAACAACAAAGGATCTATCTACAGCAAAAGATCAATTTACAACAAAAGTTCTATCTACAGCAAAGGATCTATCTACAGCAAATGATCTATCTACAAAAAGGGATCTATCTACAGCAAAGAATCTATCTACACCAAAGGATCTTTCAACAGCAAAAGATCTGTCAACAACAAAGGATCTATCTACAGCAAAGGATCTATTTACAGCAGAAGATCTTTCTACAGCAGAGGATCTTTCTACAGCAAAGGATCTATCTACAGCAAAGAATCTATTTACAGTATGGGATCTATCAACAGCAAATGTTTTATTTACAGTTAAGGATCAATCTACAGAAAAGGATCTATCTACAGAAAAGGATCTATCTACAGCGAATGATCTATCTACAACAAAGGATCTATCTACAGCAAATGATCTATCTACGGCAAGGGATCTATCTACGGCACAGGATTTATTTATTTATTTACAGCAAAGGATCTATCTACAGAAGAGGCTCTATCTACAGAAAAGGATCTATCTACAGCGAAGGATCAATCTACAACAAAGGATCTATCTACAGCAAATGATCTATCTACTACAAAGGATCTATCTACAGCAAATGTTCTATCTACAACAAAGAATCTATCTACAGCAAAGTATCTATCTACAGCAAACGATTTATCTACAGCAAAGGATCTATCTACAGATAAGGATCCATCCACGGCAAAGGATCTATCTACGGTAAAGGATCTATCTACTGAAAATGATCTGTCTACAGCAAAGGATCTATCTACAGCAAAGACCTATCTACAGTAAAAAATCTATCAACATCATATGATCAATCCACAGCAAGGGATCTATCTACAGCAAAGGATCTATTTACAGTAAAGGAGCTATCTACAGCAAAAGATCTATCAACAATGAGGGATCTATCTGCAGCAAAGGATCTATCTACAGCAAAGGATCTATCTTCAGCGAAGGATCTTTATACAGCATAGGATCTATGTACAGTATTGGATCTATCTACTGCATAGGATACATCAGCTGCAAAGAATCTATCTACAGCAAAGAAACTATCTTCAGCAAAGAATCTATCTACAGCAAAGGATCTATCTACAGCAAAGGATCTATCTACAACAAAGGATCTATCTACAGCAAAGGATCTATCTACAGTCAAGGATTTATCTACTGCAAAGGATCTCTCTACAGCATAGGATCAATCTAAAGTTAAGGATCTATCTTAAGCAAAGGATCTATCTACAGCAAAGGATCTATCTAAAGCCAATGATCTATCTACAACAAAAAATCTATTTACAACAGCAGAACTTTATACAGCAAAGGATCTATATACAGCAAAGTGATCTATCTTCAGTAAAGGATCTATCTACAGCAAAGAATCTGTCTTCACCAAAGGATCTTTCTACAACGTAGGATCTGTCAACAGCAAAGGATCAATCTATAGCAAAAGATCTATTTACAACAAAAGTTCAATCTACAACAAAAATCTATCTACAGCAAAGGATCTATCCACAGGAAAGGATCTGTCTACAGCAAAGGATCTATTTACAGTAAAGGAGCTATCAACAGCAAAAGATCTATCAACAATAAGGGATCTATCTGCAGCAAAGAATCTATCTACAGCAAAGGATCTATCTTCAGCAAAGGATCTATCTATACAGAAAAGTGTTCTATCTACAGAAAGGGATCTATCTACAGCAAAAAATTTATCTACACCAAAGGATCTTTTTACAGCGATAGATCTGTCAACAGCAAAGGTTCTATCTACAGCAAAGGATCTATTTACAGCAGAAGATCTTTCTACAGCAGATGATCTTTCTACAGCAAAGGATCTATCTACAGCAAAGGATCTTTTTACAGTATGGGATCTATCTGCAGCAACGATTTTATCTACAATAAAAGATCTATCTACAGAAAAGGATCTATCTACAGAAAAGGTTCTATCTACAGTAAAGGATCTATCTAAAGCAAATTATCTATCTACAACAAACGATTTATCTACAGCAAAGGATCTATCTACATAAAAGGATCCATCTACAGCAAGGGATCTATCTGCAGCAAAGAATCTATTTACAGTAAAGGAGCTATCTACAGCAAAAGATCTATCTACAATAAGGGATCTATCTGCAGCAAAGGATTTATCTACAGCAAACGATCTATCTTCAGCAAAGGGTCTTTATACAGAATAGGATCTATGTACAGTAAAGGATCTATCTACAGAAACGGATCTATCTACAACGAAGGATCTATCTACAGCAAAGGTTCAATCTACAGCAAATGATCTATCTTCAGCAAAGGTTCTTTCTACAGCACAAGATCTATCTACAGCAAAGGATCTATCTACAATAAGTGATCTATCTACATCACAGGATCTATCTACAGCAAAAGATCTATTTACAGCAAATGGTCAATCTACAGCAAAGGATATATCTACAGCAAAGGATCTATCTACAGCAAAGGATCAATTTAAAGCGGAGATTCTTTCTACAGCAAAGGAACTACTACAGCAAAAGATCTATCTACAGCAAAGAATCTATCTAAAGCAAAGGATCTATCTACAGCAAAAGATCTATCTACAGTAGGGGATCTATTTACAGCGAAGGATCAACCAACAGCAAATGATCTATCTACAGCAAAGGATCTATCTACAGCATATGATCTATCTACAGCAATGGATCTATCTACCTTAAGGAATCTTTTTGCAGCAAAGGATAAATCTACAGTAAAGGATCTATTTACAGCGAAGGATCGATCTACAGCGAAGGATCTATCTACAGCAAAGGATCTATCTACAGCAAAGAATCTATCTTCAGTCAAGGATTTATCTACTGCAAAGGATCTCTCTACAACAAAGGATCAATCTACATTTAAGGGTCTATCTTAAGCAAAGGATCTCTGTACAGCAAAGGATCTATCTACAGCAAAGGATCTATCTACAGTAAAGGATCAATCTACAGAAAAGGATCTATCTACAGAAAAGGATCTATCTACAGCGAAGGATCTATCTACAAAAAAGGATCTATCTACAGCAAATGATCTATCTACGGCAAGGGATCTATCTACGGCACTAGATTTATTAATTTATTTACAGCAAAGGATCTATTTACAAAAAAAGGATCTATCTATAGAAAAGGATCTATCTACAGTGAAGGATCTATCTACAACAAAGGATCTATGTACAGCAAAGAATCTATCTACAGCAAAGGATCTATCTACAGTAAAGGATCTATCTACAGCAAAGTATCTATCTACAGCAAACGATTAATCTACAGCGAAGGATCTATCTACAGATATGGATCCATCCACAGCAAAGGATCTATCTACAGTAAAGGATCTATCTACTGAAAAGGATCTGTCTACAGCAAAGGATCTATCTACAGCAAAGGACCTATCTACAGTAAAGGATCTATCAACATCATATGATCAATCCACAGCAAGGGATCTATCTACAGCAAAGGATCTATTTACAGTAAGGGAGCTATCTACAGCAAAAGATCTATCAACAATGAGGGATCTATCTGCAGCAAAGGATCTATCTACAGCAAAGGATCTATCTTCAGCAAAGGATCTTTATACAGCATAGGATCTTTATACAGCATAGGATCTATGTACATTATTGGATCTATCTACTGCATAGGATACATATGCTGCAAAGAATCTATCTACAGCAAAGAAACTATCTTCAGCAAAGAATCTATCTACAGCAAAGGATCTATCTACAGCAAAGGATCTATCTACAGCAAAGGATCTATCTACAGCAAAGGATCTATCTACAGTCAAGGATTTATCTACTGCAAAGGATCTCTCTACAGCATAGGATCAATCTAAAGTTAAGGATCTATCTTAAGCAAAGAATCTGTCTACAGCAAAGGATCTATCTAAAGCCAAAGATCTATCTACAACTAAAAATCTATTTACAACAGCAGAACTTTATACAGCAAAGGATCTATCTATAGCGAAGGATCTATCTACAGCAAAGTGATCTATCTTCAGTAAGGGATCTATCTACAGCAAATAATCTGTCTTCACCAAAGAATCTTTCTACAACGCAGGATCTGTCAACAGCAAAGGATCTATCTACAGGAAAGGATCTGTCTACAACAAAGGATCTATTTACAGTAAAGGAGCTATCTACAGCAAAAGATCTATCAACAATAAGGGATCTATCTGCAGCAAAGAATCTATCTACAGCAAAGGATCTATCTTCAGCAAAGGATCTATCTATACAGCAAAGTGTTCTATCTACAGTAAGGGATCTATCTACAGCAAAAAATCTATCTACACCAAAGGATCTTTTCACATTGAAAGATCTGTCAACAGCAAAGGCTCTATTTACAGCAAAGGATCTATTTACAGCAGAAAATCTTTCTACAGCAGAGGATCTTTCTACAGCAAAGGATCTATCTACAGCAGAGGATCTTTTTACAGTATGGGATCTATCTACAGCAACGGTTTTATCTACAATAAAATATCTATCTACAAAAAAGGATCTATCTACAGAAAAGGATCTATCTACAGTAAAGGATCTATCTAAAGTAAATTATCTATCTACAACGAACGATTTATCTACAGCAAAGGATCTACCTACATATAAGGATCCATCTACAGCAAAGGATCTATCTACAGTAAAGGATCTATCTACAGCAAAGGACCTATCTACAGTAATGGATCTATCTACATCGTATGATCAATCCACAGCAAGGGATCTATCTGCAGCAAAGGATCTATTTACAGTAAAGAAGCTATCTACAGCAAAAGATCTATCTACAATAAGGGATCTATCTTCAACAAAGGATTTTTATACAGCATAGGATCTATTTACAGTAAAGGATCTATCTACTGAATAGGATACATCTACTGCAATGAATATATCTAGAGAAAATAATCTATCTTCAGCAAAGAATCTATCTACAGAAACGGATCTATCTACAACGAAGGATCTATCTACAGCAAAGGTTCAATCTACAGCAATGATCTATCTTCAGCAAAGGTTCTTTCTACAGCATAAGATCTATCTACAGCAAAGGATCTATCTACAATAAGTGATCTATCTACATCAAAGGATCTATCTAGAGAGATCCTATGCAGTAGATGAATCCTTGACTGTAGATAGATCCTTTGCTGTAGATAGATCCTTTTCTGTAAATAGATCCTTTGCTGTAGATAGATCCTTTGCTGTAAATAGATCTTTTCATCAAGGGATCTAGTTACAGCGAAGGATCGATCTACAGCAAAGGATCTATATACAGCAAAGGATCTATCTACAGCAAAGGATCTATCTACTGCAAAGGATCTATCTACAGTAAAGGATCTGTTTACAGTCAAGGATTTATCTACTGCAAAGGATCTCTCTACAGCAAAGGATCAATCTAAATTTGAGGATCTATCTTAAGCAAAGGATCTATCTACAGCAAAGGATCTATCTAAAACCAATGATCTATCTACAAAAAAGGATCTATTTACAACAGCAGAACTTTATACAGCAAAGGATCTATCTACAGCAAAGAATCTATCTACTGCAAAGTGATCTATTTTCAGTAAGGGATCTTTCTACAGAAAAGAATCTGTCTACACCAATAGATCTATCTACAGCGCAGGATCTGTCAACAGCAAAGGATCAATCTTTAGCAAAAGATCTATTTACAACAAAAGTTCTATCTACAGCAAAGGATCTATCTACAGCAAAGGATTTATCAACAATAAGGGATCTATCTGCAGCAAAGGATCTATCTACAACAAAGGATCTATCTTCAGCAAAGGATCTATCTACAGCAAAGTGATATATCTACAGTAAGGGATCTATCTAGAGCAAAGAATCTATCTACACCAAAGGATCTTTCTACCACAAAAAATCTGTCAACACCAAAGGATCTATCTACAGCAAAGGATCTATTTACAACAGGAGATCTTTCTACAGCAGAGGATTTTTCTACAGCAAACGATCTATCTACAGCAAAGGATCTATTTACAGTATGAGATCTATCTACAGTAATGGTTTTATCTACAATAAAAGATCTATCTACAGAAAAGGATCTATCTACAGAAAAGGATTTATCTACAGCGGAAAATCTATCTACAGCAAAGGATCTATCTACAACAAAGGATCTATCTACGGCAAGGGATCTATTTACAGTAAAGGAGCTATTTACAGCTAAAGATCTATCAACAATAAGGGATCTACCTGCAGCAAATGATCTATCTACAGCAAGGTGTTCTATCTACAGTAAGGGATCTATCTAGAGCAAAGAATCTATCTACACCAAAGGATCTTTCTACCACAAAAGATCTGTCAACACCAAAGGATCTATCTACAGCAATGGATCTATTTACAGCAGGTGATCTTTTTACAGCAGAGGATTTTTCTACAGCAAAGGATCTATCTACAGCAAAGGATCTATTTACAGTATGGGATCTATCTACAGTAATGGTTTTATCTACAATAAAAGATCTATCTACAGAAAAGGATCTATCTACAGAAAAGGATCTATCTACAGCGAAAAATCTATCTACAGCAAAGGATCTATCTACAACAAAGGATCTATCTACGGCAAGGGATCTATATACAGTAAAGGAGCTATCTACAGCAAAAGATCTATCAACAATAAGGGATCTACCTACAGCAAATGATCTATCTACAGCAAGGTGTTCTATCTACAGAAAGGGATCTATCTACAGCAAAGAATCTATCTACATCAAAGGATCTTTTTACAGCGAAAGATTTGTCAACAGCAAAGGATCTATCTACAGCAAAGGATCTATTTACAGCAGAAGATCTTTCTACAGCAGAGGATCTTTCTACAGCAAAGGATCTATCTACAGCAAAGAATCTATTTACAGTATGGGATCTATCAACAGCAAAGGTTTTATCTACAGAAAAGGATCTATCTACAGAAAAGGATCTATCTACAGCAAGGGATCTATCTACAGCAAAAGATCTATCTACAGCAAAGTGATTTATCTACAGCAAGGGATCTATCTACAGCGAATGATCTATCCACAGCAAAGGATCTATCTAAAGCAATGGATCTATTTACAGCAGGAGATCTTTCTACAGCAGAGGATTTTTCTACAGCAAAGGATCTATCTACAGCAAAGGATCTATCTAAAACCAATGATCCATCTACAAAAAAGGATCTATTTACAACAGCAGAACTTTATACAGCAAAGGATCTATCTACAGCAAAGAATTTATCTACAGCAAAGTGATCTATTTTCAGTAAGGGATCTATCTACAGAAAAGAATCTATCTAAAGCCAATGATCTATCTACAACAAAAAATCTATTTACAACAGCAGAACTTTATACAGCAAAGGATCTATCTACAGCAAAGTGATCTATCTTCAGTAAAGGATCTATTTACAGCAAAGAATCTGTCTTCACCAAAGGATCTTTCTACAACGCAGGATCTGTCAACAGCAAAGGATCAATCTATAGCAAAAGATCTATTTACAACAAAAGTTCAATCTACAACAAAAATCTATCTACAGCAAAGGATCTATCCACAGGAAAGGATCTGTCTACAGCAAAGGATCTATTTACAGTAAAGGAGCTATCTACAGCAAAAGATCTATCAACAATAAGGGATCTATCTGCAGCAAAGAATCTATCTACAGCAAAGGATCTATCTTCAGCAAAGGATCTATCTATACAGAAAAGTGTTCTATCTACAGTAAGGGATCTATCCACAGCAAAAAATCTATCTACACCAAAGGATCTTTTTACAGCGAAAGATCTGTCAACAGCAGAGGATCTATCTACAGCAAAGGATCTATTTACAGCAGAAGATCTTTCTACAGCAGATGATCTTTCTACAGCGAAGGATCTATCTACAGCAAAGGATCTTTTTACAGTATGGGATCTATCTGCAGCAACGATTTTATCTACAATAAAAGATCTATCTACAGAAAAGGATCTATCTACAGAAAAGGACAAATCTACAGTAAAGGATCTATCTAAAGCAAATTATCTATCTACAACAAACGATTTATCTACAGCAAAGGATCTATCTACAGCAAAGGATCTATTTACAGCAGAAGATCTTTCTACAGCAGAGGATCTTTCTACAGCAAAGGATCTATCTACAGCAAAGGATCTTTTTACAGTATGGGATCTATCTACAGCAACGGTTTTATCTACAATAAAAGATCTATCTACAGAAAAGGATCTATCTACAGAAAAGGATCTATCTACAGTAAAGGATCTATCTAAAGTAAATTATCTATCTACAACGAACGATTTATCTACAGCAAAGGATCTACCTACATATAAGGATCCATCTACAGCAAAGGATCTATCTACAGTAAAGGATCTATCTACAGCAAAGGACCTATCTACAGTAATGGATCTATCTACATCGTATGATCAATCCACAGCAAGGGATCTATCTGCAGCAAAGGATCTATTTACAGTGAAGAAGCTATCTACAGCAAAAGATCTATCTACAATAAGGGATCTATCTTCAACAAAGGATTTTTATACAGCATAGGATCTATTTACAGTAAAGGATCTATCTACTGAATAGGATACATCTACTGCAATGAATCTATCTAGAGAAAATAATCTATCTTCAGCAAAGAATCTATCTACAGAAACGGATCTATCTACAACGAAGGATCTATCTACAGCAAAGGTTCAATCTACAGCAATGATCTATCTTCAGCAAAGGTTCTTTCTACAGCATAAGATCTATCTACAGCAAAGGATCTATCTACAATAAGTGATCTATCTACATCAAAGGATCTATCTAGAGAGATCCTATGCAGTAGATAAATCCTTGACTGTAGATAGATCCTTTGCTGTAGATAGATCCTTTTCTGTAAATAGATCCTTTGCTGTAGATAGATCCTTTGCAGTAAATAGATCTTTTCATCAAGGGATCTAGTTACAGCGAAGGATCGATCTACAGCAAAGGATCTATATACAGCAAAGGATCTATCTACAGCAAAGGATCTATCTACTGCAAAGGATCTATCTACAGTAAAGGATCTGTTTACAGTCAAGGATTTATCTACTGCAAAGGATCTCTCTACAGCAAAGGATCAATCTAAATTTAAGGATCTATCTTAAGCAAAGGATCTATCTACAGCAAAGGATCTATCTAAAACCAATGATCTATCTACAAAAAAGGATCTATTTACAACAGCAGAACTTTATACAGCAAAGGATCTATCTACAGCAAAGAATCTATCTACTGCAAAGTGATCTATTTTCAGTAAGGGATCTATCTACAGAAAAGAATCTGTCTACACCAATAGATCTATCTACAGCGCAGGATCTGTCAACAGCAAAGGATCAATCTTTAGCAAAAGATCTATTTACAACAAAAGTTCTATCTACAGCAAAGGATCTATCTACAGCAAAGGATTTATCAACAATAAGGGATCTATCTGCAGCAAAGGATCTATCTACAACAAAGGATCTATCTTCAGCAAAGGATCTATCTACAGCAAAGTGATATATCTACAGTAAGGGATCTATCTAGAGCAAAGAATCTATCTACACCAAAGGATCTTTCTACCACAAAAAATCTGTCAACACCAAAGGATCTATCTACAGCAAAGGATCTATTTACAACAGGAGATCTTTCTACAGCAGAGGATTTTTCTACAGCAAACGATCTATCTACAGCAAAGGATCTATTTACAGTATGGGATCTATCTACAGTAATGGTTTTATCTACAATAAAAGATCTATCTACAGAAAAGGATCTATCTACAGAGAAGGATTTATCTACAGCGGAAAATCTATCTACAGCAAAGGATCTATCTACAACAAAGGATCTATCTACGGCAAGGGATCTATTTACAGTAAAGGAGCTATTTACAGCTAAAGATCTATCAACAATAAGGGATCTACCTGCAGCAAATGATCTATCTACAGCAAGGTGTTCTATCTACAGTAAGGGATCTATCTAGAGCAAAGAATCTATCTACACCAAAGGATCTTTCTACCACAAAAGATCTGTCAACACCAAAGGATCTATCTACAGCAAAGGATCTATTTACAGCAGGAGATCTTTCTTCAGCAGAGGATTTTTCTACAGCAAAGGATCTATCTACAGCAAAGGATCTATTTACAGTATGGGATCTATCTACAGTAATGGTTTTATCTACAATAAAAGATCTATCTACAGAAAAGGATCTATCTACAGAAAAGGATCTATCTACAGCGAAAAATCTATCTACAGCAAAGGATCTATCTACAACAAAGGATCTATCTACGGCAAGGGATCTATTTACAGTAAAGGAGCTATCTACAGCAAAAGATCTATCAACAATAAGGGATCTACCTACAGCAAATGATCTATCTACAGCAAGGTGTTCTATCTACAGAAAGGGATCTATCTACAGCAAAGAATCTATCTACACCAAAGGATCTTTTTACAGCGAAAGATCTGTCAACAGCAAAGGATCTATCTACAGCAAAGGATCTATTTACAGCAGAAGATCTTTCTACAGCAGAGGATCTTTCTACAGCAAAGGATCTATCTACAGCAAAGAATCTATTTACAGTATGGGATCTATCAACAGCAAAGGTTTTATCTACAGAAAAGGATCTATCTACAGAAAAGGATCTATCTACAGCAAGGGATCTATCTACAGCAAAGGATCTATCTACAGCAAAGTGATTTATCTACAGTGAGGGATCTATCTACAGCGAATGATCTATCCACAGCAAAGGATCTATCTAAAGCAATGGATCTATTTACAGCAGGAGATCTTTCTACAGCAGAGGATTTTTCTACAGCAAAGGATCTATCTACAGCAAAGGATCTATCTAAAACCAATGATCCATCTACAAAAAAGGATCTATTTACAACAGCAGAACTTTATACAGCAAAGGATCTATCTACAGCAAAGAATTTATCTACAGCAAAGTGATCTATTTTCAGTAAGGGATCTATCTACAGAAAAGAATCTATCTAAAGCCAATGATCTATCTACAACAAAAAATATATTTACAACAGCAGAACTTTATACAGCAAAGGATCTATCTACAGCAAAGTGATCTATCTTCAGTAAAGGATCTATTTACAGCAAAGAATCTGTCTTCACCAAAGGATCTTTCTACAACGCAGGATCTGTCAACAGCAAAGGATCAATCTATTGCAAAAGATCTATTTACAACAAAAGTTCAATCTACAACAAAAATCTATCTACAGCAAAGGATCTATCCATAGGAAAGGATCTGTCTACAGCAAAGGATCTATTTACAGTAAAGGAGCTATCTACAGCAAAAGATCTATCAACAATAAGGGATCTATCTGCAGCAAAGAATCTATCTACAGCAAAGGATCTATCTTCAGCAAAGGATCTATCTATACAGAAAAGTGTTCTATCTACAGTAAGGGATCTATCTACAGCAAAAAATCTATCTACACCAAAGGATCTTTTTACAGCGAAAGATCTGTCAACAGCAAAGGATCTATCTACAGCAAAGGATCTATTTACAGCAGAAGATCTTTCTACAGCAGATGATCTTTCTACAGCAAAGGATCTATCTACAGCAAAGGATCTTTTTACAGTATGGGATCTATCTGCAGCAACGATTTTATCTACAATAAAAGATCTATCTACAGAAAAGGATCTATCTACAGAAAAGGACAAATCTACAGTAAAGGATCTATCTAAAGCAAATTATCTATCTACAACAAACGATTTATCTACAGCAAAGGATCTATCTACAGCAAAGGATCTATTTACAGCAGAAGATCTTTCTACAGCAGAGGATCTTTCTACAGCAAAGGATCTATCTACAGCAAAGAATCTATTTACAGTATGGGATCTATCAACAGCAAATGTTTTATTTACAGTTAAGGATCAATCTACAGAAAAGGATCTATCTACAGAAAAGGATCTATCTACAGCGAATGATCTATCTACAACAAAGGATCTATCTACAGCAAATGATCTATCTACGGTAAGGGATCTATCTACGGCACAGGATTTATTTATTTATTTACAGCAAAGGATCTATCTACAGAAGAGGCTCTATCTACAGAAAAGGATCTATCTACAGCGAAGGATCAATCTACAACAAAGGATCTATCTACAGCAAATGATCTATCTACTACAAAGGATCTATCTACAGCAAATGTTCTATCTACAACAAAGAATCTATCTACAGCAAAGTATCTATCTACAGCAAACAATTTATCTACAGCAAAGGATCTATCTACAGATAAGGATCCATCCACGGCAAAGGATCTATCTACGGTAAAGGATCTATCTACTGAAAAGGATCTGTCTACAGCAAAGGATCTATCTACAGCAAAGACCTATCTACAGTAAAAAATCTATCAACATCATATGATCAATCCACAGCAAGGAATCTATCTACAGCAAAGGATCTATTTACAGTAAAGGAGCTATCTACAGCAAAAGATCTATCAACAATGAAGGATCTATCTGCAGCAAAGGATCTATCTACAGCAAAGGATCTATCTTCAGCGAAGGATCTTTATACAGCATAGGATCTATGTACAGTATTGGATCTATCTACTGCATAGGATACATCAGCTGCAAAGAATCTATCTACAGCAAAGAAACTATCTTCAGCAAAGAATCTATCTACAGCAAAGGATCTATCTACAGCAAAGGATCTATCTACAACAAAGGATCTATCTACAGCAAAGGATCTATCTACAGTCAAGGATTTATCTACTGCAAAGGATCTCTCTACAGCATAGGATCAATCTAAAGTTAAGGATCTATCTTAAGCAAAGGATCTATCTACAGTAAAGGATCTATCTAAAGCCAATGATCTATCTACAACAAAAAATCTATTTACAACAGCAGAACTTTATACAGCAAAGGATCTATATACAGCAAAGTGATCTATCTTCAGTAAAGGATCTATCTACAGCAAAGAATCTGTCTTCACCAAAGGATCTTTCTACAACGCAGGATCTGTCAACAGCAAAGGATCAATCTATAGCAAAAGATCTATTTACAACAAAAGTTCAATCTACAACAAAAATCTATCTACAGCAAAGGATCTATCCACAGGAAAGGATCTGTCTACAGCAAAGGATCTATTTACAGTAAAGGAGCTATCTACAGCAAAAGATCTATCAACAATAAGGGATCTATCTGCAGCAAAGAATCTATCTACAGCAAAGGATCTATCTTCAGCAAAGGATCTATCTATACAGAAAAGTGTTCTATCTACAGAAAGGGATCTATCTACAGCAAAAAATTTATCTACACCAAAGGATCTTATAACAGCGATAGATCTGTCAACAGCAAAGGTTCTATCTACAGCAAAGGATCTATTTACAGCAGAAGATTTTTCTACAGCAGATGATCTTTCTACAGCAAAGGATCTATCTACAGCAAAGGATCTTTTTACAGTATGGGATCTATCTGCAGCAACGATTTTATCTACAATAAAAGATCTATCTACAGAAAAGGATCTATCTACAGAAAAGGTTCTATCTACAGTAAAGGATCTATCTAAAGCAAATTATCTATCTACAACAAACGATTTATCTACAGCAAAGGATCTATCTACATAAAAGGATCCATCTACAGCAAGGGATCTATCCGCAGCAAAGGATCTATTTACAGTAAAGGAGCTATCTTCAGCAAAAGATCTATCTACAATAAGGGATCTATCTGCAGCAAAGGATTTATCTACAGCAAAGGATCTATCTTCAGCAAAGGGTCTTTATACAGCATAGGATCTATGTACAGTAAAGGATCTATCTACAGAAACGGATCTATCTACAACGAAGGATCTATCTACAGCAAAGGTTCAATCTACAGCAAATGATCTATCTTCAGCAAAGGTTCTTTCTACAGCACAAGATCTATCTACAGCAAAGGATCTATCTACAATAAGTGATCTATCTACATCACAGGATCTATCTACAGCAAAAGATCTATTTACAGCAAATGGTCAATCTACAGCAAAGGATATATCTACAGCAAAGGATCTATCTACAGCAAAGGATCAATTTAAAGCGGAGATTCTTTCTACAGCAAAGGAACTACTACAGCAAAAGATCTATCTACAGCAAAGAATCTATCTACAGCAAAGGATCTATCTACAGCAAAAGATCTATCTACAGTAGGGGATCTATTTACAGCGAAGGATCAACCAACAGCAAATGATCTATCTACAGCAAAGGATCTATCTACAGCATATGATCTATCTACAGCGATGGATCTATCTACCTTAAGGAATCTTTTTGCAGCAAAGGATAAATCTACAGTAAAGGATCTATTTACAGCGAAGGATCGATCTACAGCGAAGGATCTATCTACAGCAAAGGATCTATCTACAGCAAAGAATCTATCTTCAGTCAAGGATTTATCTACTGCAAAGGATCTCTCTACAACAAAGGATCAATCTACATTTAAGGGTCTATCTTAAGCAAAGGATCTCTGTACAGCAAAGGATCTATCTACAGCAAAGGATCTATCTACAGTAAAGGATCAATCTACAGAAAAGGATCTATCTACAGAAAAGGATCTATCTACAGCGAAGGATCTATCTACAAAAAAGGATCTATCTACAGCAAATGATCTATCTACGGCAAGGGATCTATCTACGGCACTAGATTTATTAATTTATTTACAGCAAAGGATCTATTTACAGAAAAGAATCTATCTACAGAAAAGGATCTATCTACAGTGAAGGATCTATCTACAACAAAGGATCTATGTACAGCAAAGAATCTATCTACAGCAAAGGATCTATCTACAGTAAAGGATCTATCTACAGCAAAGTATCTATCTACAGCAAACGATTAATCTACAGCGAAGGATCTATCTACAGATATGGATCCATCCACAGCAAAGGATCTATCTACAGTAAAGGATCTATCTACTGAAAAGGATCTGTCTACAGCAAAGGATCTATCTACAGCAAAGGACCTATCTACAGTAAAGGATCTATCAACATCATATGATCAATCCACAGCAAGGGATGTATCTACAGCAAAGGATCTATTTACAGTAAGGGAGCTATCTACAGCAAAAGATCTATCAACAATGAGGGATCTATCTGCAGCAAAGGATCTATCTACAGCAAAGGATCTATCTTCAGCAAAGGATCTTTATACAGCATAGGATCTTTATACAGCATAGGATCTATGTACATTATTGGATCTATCTACTGCATAGGATACATATACTGCAAAGAATCTATCTACAGCAAAGAAACTATCTTCAGCAAAGAATCTATCTACAGCAAAGGATCTATCTACAGCAAAGGATCTATATACAGCAAAGGATCTATCTACAGCAAAGGATCTATCTACAGTCAAGGATTTATCTACTGCAAAGGATCTCTCTACAGCATAGGATCAATCTAAAGTTAAGGATCTATCTTAAGCAAAGAATCTGTCTACAGCATAGGATCTATCAAAAGCCAAAGATCTATCTACAACTAAAAATCTATTTACAACAGCAGAACTTTATACAGCAAAGGTTCTATCTATAGCGAAGGATCTATCTACAGCAAAGTGATCTATCTTCAGTAAGGGATCTATCTACAGCAAATAATCTGTCTTCACCAATAGATCTATCTACAGCGCAGGATCTGTCAACAGCAAAGGATCAATCTTTAGCAAAAGATCTATTTACAACAAAAGTTCTATCTACAGCAAAGGATCTATCTACAGCAAAGGATTTATCAACAATAAGGGAACTATCTGCAGCAAAGGATCTATCTACAACAAAGGATCTATCTTCAGCAAAGGATCTATCTACAGGAAAGGATCTGTCTACAACAAAGGATCTATTTACAGTAAAGGAGCTATCTACAGCAAAAGATCTATCAACAATAAGGGATCTATCTGCAGCAAAGAATCTATCTACAGCAAAGTGTTCTATCTACAGTAGGGGATCTATCTACAGCAAAAAATCTATCTACACCAAAGGATCTTTTTACATTGAAAGATCTGTCAACAGCAGAGGATCTTTCTACAGCAGAGGATCTATCTACAGCAAAGGATCTTTTTACAGTATGGGATCTATCTACAGCAACGGTTTTATCTACAATAAAAGATCTATCTACAGAAAAGGATCTATCTACAGAAAAGGATCTATCTACAGTAAAGGATCTATCTAAAGTAAATTATCTATCTACAACGAACGATTTATCTACAGCAAAGGTTCTACCTACATATAAGGATCCATCTACAGCAAAGGATCTATCTACAGTAAAGGATCTATAAACAGCAAAGGACCTATCTACAGTAATGGATCTATCTACATCGTATGATCAATCCACAGCAAGGGATCTATCTGCAGCAAAGGATCTATTTACAGTAAAGAAGCTATCTACAGCAAAAGATCTATCTACAATAAGGGATCTATCTTCAACAAAGGATTTTTATACAGCATTGGATCTATTTACAGTAAAGGATCTATCTACTGAATAGGATACATCTACTGCAATGAATCTATCTAGAGAAAATAATCTATCTTCAGCAAAGAATCTATCTACAGAAACGGATCTATCTACAACGAAGGATCTATCTACAGCAAAGGTTCAATCTACAGCAATGATCTATCTTCAGCAAAGGTTCTTTCTACAGCATAAGATCTATCTACAGCAAAGGATCTATCTACAATAAGTGATCTATCTACATCAAAGGATCTATCTAGAGAGATCCTATGCAGTAGATAAATCCTTGACTGTAGATAGATCCTTTGCTGTAGATAGATCCTTTTCTGTAAATAGATCCTTTGCTGTAGATAGATCCTTTGCTGTAAATAGATCTTTTCATCAAGGGATCTAGTTACAGCGAAGGATCGATCTACAGCAAAGGATCTATATACAGCAAAGGATCTATCTACAGCAAAGGATCTATCTACTGCAAAGGATCTATCTACAGTAAAGGATCTGTTTACAGTCAAGGATTTATCTACTGCAAAGGATCTCTCTACAGCAAAGGATCAATCTAAATTTAAGGATCTATCTTAAGCAAAGTATCTATCTACAGCAAAGGATCTATCTAAAACCAATGATCTATCTACAAAAAAGGATCTATTTACAACAGCAGAACTTTATACAGCAAAGGATCTATCTACAGCAAAGAATCTATCTACAGCAAAGTGATCTATTTTCAGTAAGGGATCTATCTACAGAAAAGAATCTGTCTACACCAATAGATCTATCTACAGCGCAGGATCTGTCAACAGCAAAGGATCAATCTTTAGCAAAAGATCTATTTACAACAAAAGTTCTATCTACAGCAAAGGATCTATCTACAGCAAAGGATTTATCAACAATAAGGGATCTATCTGCAGCAAAGGATCTATCTACAACAAAGGATCTATCTTCAGCAAAGGATCTATCTACAGCAAAGTGATATATCTACAGTAAGGGATCTATCTAGAGCAAAGAATCTATCTACACCAAAGGATCTTTCTACCACAAAAAATCTGTCAACACCAAAGGATCTATCTACAGCAAAGGATCTATTTACAACAGGAGATCTTTCTACAGCAGAGGATTTTTCTACAGCAAACGATCTATCTACAGCAAAGGATCTATTTACAGTATGGGATCTATTTACAGTATGGGATCTATCTACAGTAATGGTTTTATCTACAATAAAAGATCTATCTACAGAAAAGGATCTATCTACAGAAAAGGATTTATCTACAGCGGAAAATCTATCTACAGCAAAGGATCTATCTACATCAAAGGATCTATCTACGGCAAGGGATCTATTTACAGTAAAGGAGCTATTTACAGCTAAAGATCTATCAACAATAAGGGATCTACCTACAGCAAATGATCTATCTACAGCAGGAGATCTTTCTACAGCAGAGGATTTTTCTACAGCAAAGGATCTATCTACAGCAAAGGATCTATTTACAGTATGGGATCTATCTACAGTAATGGTTTTATCTACAATAAAAGATCTATCTACAGAAAAGGATCTATCTACAGAAAAGGATCTATCTACAGCGAAAAATCTATCTACAGCAAAGGATCTATCTACAACAAAGGATCTATCTACGGCAAGGGATCTATTTACAGTAAAGAAGCTATCTACAGCAAAAGATCTATCAACAATAAGGGATCTACCTACAGCAAATGATCTATCTACAGCAAGGTGTTCTATCTACAGAAAGGGATCTATCTACAGCAAAGAATCTATCTACACCAAAGAATCTTTCTACAGCGAAAGATCTGTCAACAGCAAAGGATCTATCTACAGCAAAGGATCTATTTACAGCAGAAGATCTTTCTACAGCAGAGGATCTTTCTACAGCAAAGGATCTATCTACAGCAAAGAATCTATTTACAGTATGGGATCTATCAACAGCAAAGGTTTTATCTACAGAAAAGGATCTATCTACAGAAAAGGATCTATCTACAGCAAGGGATCTATCTACAGCAAAGGATCTATCTACAGCAAAGTGATTTATCTACAGTAAGGGATCTATCTACAGCGAATGATCTATCCACAGCAAAGGATCTATCTAAAGCAATGGATCTATTTACAGCAGGAGATCTTTCTACAGCAGAGGATTTTTCTACAGCAAAGGATCTATCTACAGCAAAGGATCTATCTAAAACCAATGATCCATCTACAAAAAAGGATCAATTTACAACAGCAGAACTTTATACAGCAAAGGATCTATCTACAGCAAAGAATTTATCTACAGCAAAGTGATCTATTTTCAGTAAGGGATCTATCTACAGAAAAGAATCTATCTAAAGCCAATGATCTATCTACAACAAAAAATCTATTTACAACAGCAGAACTTTATACAGCAAAGGATCTATCTACAGCAAAGTGATCTATCATCAGTAAAGGATCTATTTACAGCAAAGAATCTGTCTTCACCAAAGGATCTTTCTACAACGCAGGATCTGTCAACAGCAAAGGATCAATCTATAGCAAAAGATCTATTTACAACAAAAGTTCAATCTACAACAAAAATCTATCTACAGCAAAGGATCTATCCACAGGAAAGGATCTGTCTACAGCAAAGGATCTATTTACAGTAAAGGAGCTATCTACAGCAAAAGATCTATCAACAATAAGGGATCTATCTGCAGCAAAGAATCTATCTACAGCAAAGGATCTATCTTCAGCAAAGGATCTATCTATACAGAAAAGTGTTCTATCTACAGTAAGGGATCTATCTACAGCAAAAAATCTATCTACACCAAAGGATCTTTTTACAGCGAAAGATCTGTCAACAGCAAAGGATCTATCTACAGCAAAGGATCTATTTACAGCAGAAGATCTTTCTACAGCAGATGATTTTTCTACAGCAAAGGATCTATCTACAGCAAAGGATCTTTTTACAGTATGGGATCTATCTGCAGCAACGATTTTATCTACAATAAAAGATCTATCTACAGAAAAGGATCTATCAACAGAAAAGGACAAATCTACAGTAAAGGATCTATCTAAAGCAAATTATCTATCTACAACAAACGATTTATCTACAGCAAAGGATCTATCTACATATAAGGATCCATCTACAGCAAATGATCTATCTACAGTAAAGGATCTATCTACAGCAAAATACCTATCTACAGTAAAGGATCTATCTACATCGTATGATCAATCCACAGCAAGGGATCTATCTGCAGCAAAGGATCTATTTACAGTAAAGGAGCTATCTACAGCAAAAGATCTATCTACAATAAGGGATCTATCTGCAGCAAAGGATTTATCTACAGCAAAGGATCTATCTTCAGCAAAGGGTCTTTATACAGCATAGGATCTATGTACAGTAAAGGATCTATCTACAGAAACGGATCTATCTACAACGAAGGATCTATCTACAGCAAAGGTTCAATCTACAGCAAATGATCTATCTTCAGCAAAGGTTCTTTCTACAGCACAAGATCTATCTACAGCAAAGGATCTATCTACAATAAGTGATTTATCTACATCACAGGATCTATCTACAGCAAAAGATCTATTTACAGCAAATGGTCAATCTACAGCAAAGGATATATCTACAGCATAGGATCTATCTACAGCAAAGGATCAATTTATAGCGGAGAATCTTTCTACAGCAAAGGAACTACTACAGCAAAAGATCTATCTACAGCAAAGAATCTATCTACAGCAAAGGATCTATCTACAGCAAAAGATCTATCTACAGTAGGGGATCTATTTACAGCGAAGGATCAACCTACAGCAAATGATATATCTACAGCAAAGGATCTATCTACAGCATAGGATCTATCTACAGCAATGGATCTATCTACCTTAAGGAATCTTTTTGCAGCAAAGGATAAATCTACAGTAAAGGATCTATTTACAGCGAAGGATCGATCTACAGCGAAGGATCTATCTACAGCAAAGGATCTATCTACAGCAAAGAATCTATCTTCATTCAAGGATTTATCTACTGCAAAGGATCTCTCTACAACAAAGGATCAATCTACATTTAAGGGTTTATCTTAAGCAAAGGATCTCTGTACAGCAAAGGATCTATCTACAGCAAAGGATCTATCTACAGTAAAGGATCAATTTACAGAAAAGGATCTATCTACAGAAAAGGATCTATCTACAGCGAAGGATCTATCTACAAAAAAGGATCTATCTACAGCAAATGATCTATCGACGGCAAAGGATCTATCTACGGCACTAGATTTATTAATTTATTTACAGCAAAGGATCTATTTACAGAAAAGGATCTATATACAGAAAAGGATCTATCTACAGTGAAGGATCTATCTACAACAAAGGATCTATGTACAGCAAAGAATCTATCTACAGCAAAGGATCTATCTACAGTAAAGGATCTATCTACAGCAAAGTATCTATCTACAGCAAACGATTAATCTACAGCGAAGGATCTATCTACAGATAAGGATCCATCCACAGTAAAGGATCTATCTACAATAAAGGATCTATCTACTGAAAAGGATCTGTCTACAGCAAAGGATCTATCTACAGCAAAGAATCTATCTTCAGTAAGGGATCTATCTACAGCAAAGGATCTATTTACAGTAAGGGAGCTATCTACAGCAAAAGATCTATCAACAATGAAGGATCTATCTGCAGCAAAGGATCTATCTACAGCAAAGGATCTATCTTCAGCAAAGGATCTTTATACAGCATAGGATCTTTATACAGCATAGGATCTATGTACATTATTGGATCTATCTACTGCATAGGATACATATGCTGCAAAGAATCTATCTACAGCAAAGAAACTATCTTCAGCAAAGAATCTATCTACAGCAAAGGATCTATCTACAGCAAAGGATCTATCTACAGCAAAGGATCTATCTACAGCAAAGGATCTATCTACAGTCAAGGATTTATCTACTGCAAAGGATCTCTCTACAGCATAGGATCAATCTAAAGTTAAGGATCTATCTTAAGCAAAGAATCTGTCTACAGCAAAGGATCTATCTAAAGCCAAAGATCTATCTACAACTAAAAATCTATTTACAACAGCAGAACTTTATACAGCAAAGGATCTATCTATAGCGAAGGATCTATCTACAGCAAAGTGATCTATCTTCAGTAAGGGATCTATCTACAGCAAATAATCTGTCTTCACCAGAGGATCTTTCTACAACGCAGGATCTGTCAACAGCAAAGTATCTATCTACAGGAAAGGATCTGTCTACAACAAAGGATCTATTTACAGTAAAGGAGCTATCTACAGCAAAAGATCTATCAACAATAAGGGATCTATCTGCAGCAAAGAATCTATCTACAGCAAAGGATCTATCTTCAGCAAAGGATCTATCTATACAGCAAAGTGTTCTATCTACAGTAAGGGATCTATCTACAGCAAAAAATCTATCTACACCAAAGGATCTTTTTACATTGAAAGATCTGTCAACAGCAAAGGATCTATTTACAGCAAAGGATCTTTTTACAGCAGGGGATCTTTCTACAGCAGAGGATTTTTCTACAACAAAGGATCTATCTACAGCGAAGGATCTATCTAAAACCAATGATCCATCTACAAAAAAGGATCTATTTACAACAGCAGAACTTTATACAGCAAAGGATCTATCTACAGCAAAGAATTTATCTACAGCAAAGTGATCTATTTTCAGTAAGGGATCTATCTACAGAAAAGAATCTGTCTACACCAAAAGATCTATCTACAGCGCAGGATCTGTTAACAGCAAAGGATCAATCTTTAGCAAAAGATCTATTTACAACAAAAGTTCAATCTAGAGCAAAGGATCTATCTACAGCAAAGGATTTATCAACAATAAGGGATCTATCTGCAGCAAAGGATCTATCTACAACAAAGGATCTATCTTCAGCAAAGGATCTATCTACAGCAAAGTGATCTATCTACAGTAAGGGATCTATCTACAGCAAATGGTCTATCTACAGCAAAGGGATCCATCTACAGTAAGGGATCTATCTAGAGCAAAGAATCTATCTACACCAAAGGATCTTTCGACCACAAAAGATCTGTCAACACCAAAGGATCTATCTACAGCAAAGGATCTATTTACAGCAGGAGATCTTTCTACAGCAGAGGATTTTTCTACAGCAAAGGATCTATCTACAGCAAAGGATCTATTTACAGTATGGGATCTATCTACAGTAATGGTTTTATCTACAATAAAAGATCTATCTACAGAAAAGCATCTATCTACAGAAATGGATCTATCTACAGCGAAAAATCTATCTACAGCAAAGGATCTATCTACAACAAAGGATCTATCTACGGCAAGGGATCTATTTACAGTAAAAGAGCTATCTACAGAAAAAGATCTATCAACAATAAGGGATCTACCTACAGCAAATGATCTATCTACAGCAAGGTGTTCTATCTACAGTAAGGGATCTATCTACAGCAAATGATCTATCTACAGCAAAGTGATCTATCTACAGTATGGGATCTATCTAGAGCAAAGAATCTATCTACACCAAAGGATCTTTCTACAGCGAAAGATCTGTCAACAGCAAAGGATCTATCTACAGCAATGGATCTATTTACAGCAGGAGATCTTTCTACAGCAGAGGATTTTTCTACAGCAAATGTTCTATCTACAACAAAGAATCTATCTACAGCAAAGTATCTATCTACAGCAAACGATTTATCTACAGCAAAGGATCTATCTACAGATAAGGATCCATCCACAGCAAAGGATCTATCTACAGTAAAGGATCTATCTACTGAAAAGGATCTGTCTACAGCAAAGGATCTATCTACAGCGAAGACCAATCTACAGTAAAAGATCTATCAACATTATATGATCAATCCACAGCAAGGGATCTATCTACAGCAAAGGATCTATTTACAGTAAAGGAGCTATCTACAGCAAAAGATCTATCAACAATGAGGGATCTATCTGCAACACAGGATCTATCTACAGCAAAGGATCTATCTTCAGCGAAGGATCTTTATACAGCATAGGATCTATGTACAGTATTGGATCTATCTACTGCATAAGATACATCTGCTGCAAAGAATCTATCTACAGCAAAGAAACTATCTTCAGCAAAGAATCTATCTACAGCAAAGGATCTATCTACAACAAAGGATCTATCTACAGCAGAGGATCTATCTACAGTCAAGGATATATCTACTGCAAAGGATCTCTCTACAGCATAGGATCAATCTAAAGTTAAGGATCTATCTTAAGCAAAGGATCTATCTACAGCAAAGGATCTATCTAAAGCCAATGATCTATCTACAACAAAAATCTATTTACAACAGCAGAACTTTATACAGCAAAGGATCTATCTACAGCAAAGAATCTGTCTTCACCAAAGGATCTTTCTACAACGCAGGATCTGTCAACAGCAAAGGATCAATCTATAGCAAAAGATCTATTTACAACAAAAATTCAATCTACAACAAAAAATCTATCTACAGCAAAGGATCTATCCACAGGAAAGGATCTGTCTACAGCAAAGGATCTATTTACAGTAAAGGAGCTATCTACAGCAAAAAATCTATCAACAATAAGGGATCTATCTGCAGCAAAGAATCTATCTACAGCAAAGGATCTATCTTCAGCAAAGGATCTATCTATACAGCAAAGTGTTCTATCTACAGTAAGGGATCTATCTACAGCAAAGGATCTATTTACAGCAGAAGATCTTTCTACAGCAGATGATCTTTCTACAGCAAAGGATCTATCTACAGCAGAGGATCTTTTTGCAGTATGGGATCTATCTACAGCAACGATTTTATCTACAATAAAAGATCTATCTACAGCAAAGGATCAATCTACAGACAATGATCTATCTAAAGTAACGTGACTATATACAGCAAAGGATCCATCTACAGTTAAGGATCTATCAACAGCAAAGGATCTATCTATAACAAAAGATCTATTTACAACAAAAGTTCTATCTACAGCAAAGAATCTATCTACAGCAAAGGATCTATCTACAGGAAAGGATTTATCTTCAGCAAAGGATCTATTTACAGTAAAGGAGCTATCTACAGAATATGATCTATCAACAATGAGGGATCTATCTGCAGCAAAGGATCTATCTACAGCAAAGGAGCTATTTACAGTACAGCAAAGGATCTTTTTACAGTATGGGATCTATCTACAGCAACGATTTTATCTACAATAAAAGATCTATCTACAGAAAAGGATCTATCT